>SJYX01000672.1:0-17476 GCA_006410675.1 Oreotragus oreotragus | reverse complement strand
GTGTGTGTGTGTGTGTGTGTGTATTTCAGTCTCCTTTCATCCTTACAACTTTCACATGAAGAAACTGAAATTCGATCCAACTCTTCGTTATATCATCTAAATGCGAAGTCATTCCACACTTAGCAAGTAAACCTGGGGCTTTAATGGGGGCATGGTTGAAATAGTGGCCTGTGGTGTGTTTGGACAGATCATCTCATCTAAAGGATGCTCTTTGTTTCTGAATTTGTGTTTCATTCTTTCCCTCATTTGGAAGGAGCAATTAATCGGTTTTTAAAATGTCCCCTGCAGGCTTATAGGCTGTACATGGAAATAAAAATAACGAAAAGAATAATGAATTGTGTTAACAAAGGATATTATTAGCTCTGCTAATTATTTATGTTGTGAGAAACTCAAATGTCAGATTTGCTACGATTACCCTGTAATGCTGCAAAAAGAAATCATCAGACTCATCCTGTCCCATGTGACTCTCTTCCTCCCTTCTCCTTGTACTTTTCCCGGAGCTCCATCCTTTGGGTCTCCTAACTGTGCTCAGTGTTTTCAGCTGCTGCCTTCCTGGGGCTCTGACTGGTAACACTGATGAACTCTGGCCTCCCTAGTTGGAATTCTACCCTTCTCTTTCAATGCATCGTTTCACCCCCTTTCCTTAAAGGTCCCTTTCTCTACTCACATCATCATGTATCTCAGGCAGTTGTTGTGTTGTTTTTGACTTTCTTCTGCCTTCCTTAGTGCCCTTCTCTTCCGTGTCTTAATCCCCAGGCAGTTGGCACCAACCCCAGTTAATCTGATCAAGATCATTCTGGTGAATGCTCTCAAAGGGAGGGACCAGAGCTGTAGGAGGCCCTGCAGGCAAGCTCCTCCCTCCCTCCCATTCTTTCTTTGAATGGTTGTATTCTGTTAATGATTTTCCAGTTTTGATTTCATGTTTTAAAAATATAAGATATAAAAATAACAGTAAAGACGCCTCTGAAAGAACAGAAATGAACACCCTAATCCCTCCTGCCATCTTGACACACTGGTTGTTTTCTTTCTGCTCTTTCCCTGTTAGTCTTTATTCTAGCAGGGTGTTTCGATCTCTGCATTTTAAAACTTAGCTTTATTCCAGAATCATTTAAGATCTATTTCTACACAATCATCATAATTGTCCTTTTTAATAACCAATTACTATTCCATTGTACTAGTGACCCTCTATTTAAGAATTGTCTTCACTGAGATAAGTTTTTCTTTCTTTAGGACAAAAACCCAAGAGTACAGTTGCTGGGCTGTGTGATAAATCTATTTTTAGTGTTAAAAGAAACTGCCAAATTATTTTCCTGAGGAGCTGTAGCATTTTATATTCCCACTAGCAATGTGTGAGAGACCCAATTTCTCTACAACCTTCTCAACACTTGATATTTATTATTCACATTATTTAAAATTTTTTTCATTCTAATAGGCTTGTCTTTGATAATCTCAGATTAAGCCTATTGTTCAATTGAGTATTAATAGAGCCTCTTCCATTTTCTTAGGGTACTGTTTCTTTAATGCAACATGTGGTCACCCACTAAATCACATAAGAGTAGCTAACTACTTTGTCTCTGCTCACTAAAGTTTTAGCTCTCGGTGGTTCTAATTTACATTTTCTTAATGGCCAGCAATATTGAATATCTTTTCATGGGCTTTTTTTTTTTTTCTTCTTCTAGTTTTGTTGCGATATGACTGATATACAGCATTGCATAAGTTTGGGCTTCCCAAGTGGCACAGTGGTAAAGTATCTGCCTGGCAATGCAGGAGACACAAGAGATGCAGGTTGGATCCCTGGGTCAAGAAGATCCCCTGGCATAGGAAATGGCAACCTGATCTGGTATTCTTGCCTAGATAATTCCATGGACACAGGAGCCTGGCGAGCTGCAGTCCATGGGGTCTCAAAGAGTTGGACATGACTGAGAAACTGAGTGTACCCTCTCCCCCCCACATACACATTATAAAAGTTTATGGTATAAGTTTATGGTGTACAGCCTGATGATTTGACTTACATAAATTAATAAACATTTACCACAAGTTCATTCATAAGTTTAGTGAACATCCATCATCTCATGTAGATAGAAAATTAAATAGAAAAAATATTTTCTCCTTGTGATGAGAGCTCTTGTGATAGATAGAGACCTATCTATCTGGCTATTACACTTCATTTATCCATTCATCTGTTGATGGGCACTTAGGTTATTTCGATACCTTGACTATTGTAAATAATGTGAAATGAACATAGGAGCAAAAATATCTTTTCAAGTTAGTGTTTTTTTTTTCTTTACATATACAGTATCGAAACCATGTATAAAATAGATAACTAATGGGAACATACTTTATAGCACAGGGAACTCTACTTAATACACTGTGGTGTNATAGAAAAAATATTTTCTCCTTGTGATGAGAGCTCTTGTGATAGATAGAGACCTATCTATCTGGCTATTACACTTCATTTATCCATTCATCTGTTGATGGGCACTTAGGTTATTTCGATACCTTGACTATTGTAAATAATGTGAAATGAACATAGGAGCAAAAATATCTTTTCAAGTTAGTGTTTTTTTTTTCTTTACATATACAGTATCGAAACCATGTATAAAATAGATAACTAATGGGAACATACTTTATAGCACAGGGAACTCTACTTAATACACTGTGGTGTACTGAATGGGAAGGAAATCTAAAAGGGAGGGGATATATGTATATATGTATATACATGGCTAATTCACTTTGCTGTACAGTAGAAACTAACATTGTAAAGCAATTTTACTCCAATAAAGATGAATTAAAAAATAAAATGATTTGGAAATAAATGCTAGGTAAGTGCAGAGTACCCTGAGAGGACAAAGGAAATGTATTCTACCCTGAGTGTAGTGGGAAGGGAAAGGGTAGATGAGTGCTTTTGAGTGAGTTCTAAAAAAAAAAAAAGAAAATGCCAAACTCATAAATTGTGGGTAGCGTAGGCAGGTGATGGACACTGGTGGTGTTATCTGAGCTAACATATCAGGATATCTCTGGAATGGCATTGAAATGATGTTGTTTATTCCTTGGTTTGAAAAGTCAGTTTGTTCTTTTGTGTGTCTGCGTCTCCTCTGAAACACTGACAGAGAAACTTCCCTCACATACTTCTTGTTCAGTAGGTAAAGACAGAAGTGGGACTTCCCTGGTGGTACGGTGGATAAGAATCTGCCTGCCAATGCAGGGGACGCGGGTTCCATCCCTGGGCCAGGAAGAGCCCACATGCCTTGTGGACTAAGGCTGTGTGCTGCAACTCCTGAAGCGCATGTGCCGAGAGTCTGTGCTCTCACACAAGAGAAGCCACTGCAGTGAGGAGCCAATGAGAAGCCCACGAGGAGCAACGAGGACCCAGTGCAACCAAAAACGACATCAATAAAATAAAATGAGGTAGAAGTGACCTGAACACATGTGTCAACAGAACCCGAAGCACTGGTTGACGTCCAAGTATCATCTTTATTTCTGAAGCTACTTTGCTCCCAGTTGCCATCCTGTCCCTGAATAGAATAGATGTTTATTGCTCACTGGTAAATATCCAATTTATAGCAAGTAACTAGAGGAGGCATTAAGAGACACTTAGTTCTGACACTACAGATGAAATTCCTGAAGATTATATGAGAAGTCAAGTGAATGGTCTGGGTAATATACCATTAAACTCTGAGCAATTATTAACAGAACAAGATATGGTTGCCTCTATTTAGATGGTGGCGGAGTGTTTCGAGTTATATTACTAGCTGCTTTAGAGGGGTTTGAAGAAAAACAATAGAGGATTCTGATAAAATTAAATAGATATTCAAAAATCCCTTCTAACCCAGCTTGAGTTAGAACCAGAGAAGGTGGAAAATAGAAAGAAGCCTATAAATGTCATATTTATTTTAACTATGTTGATACCGTGAAAAAGAAATATTAAAAATTTGGGAAGGAGTGGTAATCTGGAGAGCCTGGGGGTTGTCTGCTTTCAAACCCAGCTTTGAATCCTGACATGAATCTTGGTGCTGCTGTGCACACCCATGGCCTTGACTACTTCTTTATTCTCTGTGATTCAGTTTCCTCTGTCTCAAAACGGGGGTATTAGTATTAAAACCTACTCCACAGTCTGATTGCAAGGATCAAATGAGAAAACCCATGCAAAGAATTGAAAACAGCAGCTGGCACGTAGTAAGCCCACAATATGTGTTGATTTTTATTTGTACTGTCTAAAAACATGTACTTCTAAATCAACTTTTCAAAAGAACAGGTTTTTGAAATTTACACACAACATCACATGTAACATCTTGGTTTCTATCACAGATTCTCAAGCTGTCTGTTGAGAAGAAACAGTTTTCGAAGATTTTAATTTCTAACATACCTAACTGGACTGATTCTTTTGTAAAACCCTTACATTTTGCTGACAAAATATGAAATTGCTGTAAGAATTTCTAAATGTTTTATCTTACTTTTCTTCTTATCTCCTCACTGACTGGAGACATCAGTTCATGTACCAGTACCACTGCATCAGTGACTGTCTGAGCAGCATTGGCCTAGATTTCACCCTTTGCCCTTCGCGGCCTGTGTTCAGCATCTCTTTACCTTTGCCCTGGATATGACATCTCCTTTGCCTTTGGGAACTGCCCCTCCTCCATCCCATATGCTCCAGTGAGGTTCCAAAGCAGAGTGCCCTGCCCCTCATGAAATACAGGGTGGATCCTTCATGGTCCCGGCAGGAAACAGATGGCACCTTCAAATAGGGTAATGTGAGGACAGTTTAATAACGGCAGTGTTTACACGGTTAGGGAGCAGGATTTGAGAAACAAACAAGAGATAACACAGTACTTTGGAACTGGGAAACATGGGATACGATGGCTTCCTCTAAGCGTAAATGGTGAGAGGGGGAGATGGTTACCAGGCTCTGGTGAGAGCCGTTGATGGAAAGGCTTCCTGATAGTAGGTGAGGTGTTGAAAAGTGTGATGATTCAGGGGGCCAAGCGCCATAAACTCACCCTTTTCCCTTTCACTAATTTCATGTAATTGTTTCCCACTGGCTACATCCAACTGAAAGCCAGAGAGAAGGGCACACTGAACACTTGCCATTCACCAGCCTCTTGGGCAGAGAGCAGACACAGGCAGCGAGTGGATTGCAGGATCACCACCCCTGTGCTTTGCCTGGGCCTGGGGGGTTTTCTGGGAGAAGGACCTGGTTAAAGCCAGGCCTGTCCCAGGCAAGCTGGGCAGATTGATCACCCTAGACCTGGAGGAGCAAAGAGAGGGTGACTCGGGGTCCCAGTCTGATCTATCACAGTGTCTCCATTTTTTCAGCCACAACAGTGCGTTTGTTTTGTCTGTTCATCACCCAAAGCAGTGTGTGTCTGTGCATGTGCGCCTGCTGGCTTGTATTCACATGGGGGTCACAGATAATCTGATTCAAATAAGTCTAATAATAAATGCTGAGTCTGTAAGGGCTCAGTGAAACCACTGGGTTCTGGGCAGGGGATTGCTCTACAGGGATGATGGGCATAATTACACTCAAACTGACCAGTGGTCCTCAATTTTGGCTCCACTCTGGAATCATCTGTGCCTGCCTGCTAAGTTGCTTCAGTTGTCTCTGACTCTTTGCAACTCTATGGACTGTAGCCCACCAGGCTCTTCTGTCCATGGGGTTCTCCAGGCAGGAATACTGGAGTGGGTTGCCATGCCCTCCTCCAGGGGATCTTCATGACCTAGGAATCGAACCCGCCTCTCTCACGCCTTCAGCATCGGCAGGTGGGCTCTTTAGCCCTAGCGCCACCTGGAAAACCATCTGAGGAGCTTATAAACTACTGCTGCCTGGGCCCATTCCCCTAAGACTCTGATCTGTTGGTGGTGATGTGGTCTAGATGGATTCAACGTGCACTTGAGGTTGAAAACTAAGACGACTTCAAACGAGGACCGTAAGGGACTTGCCAACAGTTGAGAAGTGCTTCAGTTTACTGCCAGGGATGCTGGGTGCAAGCTGAGAACCAGTGATGAACTTTATTACCCATCAAGTGGGACCGGGGCTTTGTGTGAACATCCTGCCTTGGTAGGAGGAAGACAACGCATGACTTAGGTTCTCTTGGGTACCCCATCTGGAGACAGCAAGGGGAGTCAAGGCTCTTCCAATAGCCTTGGACCGTAAAGTTTAGGAATATGGGGCTGGGTCTTTAGTGGGAGGTTCTGTCATGCCTCTCATGTCTGAGGGAACAGTTGCCTCCTAAGTCTGGCAGTGTCCCTGTCCCATGGAGCACTGGCATAAGTGCTCATAAGGATAATTATGCTAATGTACCATGGGCTGGTCTTCCAGGAAGCATTTGAGAGAATCATCGACCCTGTTAAGTAAATACAACCTGCGGCTCAGGGTCAGGGCCAGGGAAGGGCAAGAGGGGCAAATCTGAGGAGGCTTCTCTCCAGCTCGGAGAACAGCTGCTTTCTTAAATTCACATCCTTGGTGCCTTTCTAGCCTCACCTCATCCTTGTCCTGTGCTGTAACTCACAAATCATCTAGAATTGCCCACTGCTCAAGCAGCTCAGCGTGATTTTCTAATTTTAGACTGACTGAGTAAAGAGCCTCTAGTGCTGGACTCTGCTGTTCATTTTTCTCTGTCCACTCCACATTGACACAGCCACAGTGGCCTGTGGCCCCTCCCTTCCTGTGAGTCATCTTGACTGCTCTGGAGGTCTTACTGACACATCTTGGCCATGACATCTTGGTTGGGCCCATCTTAGTGGATTGCTGTGGGTGCCATATAGCCTTTATTTTAAGGCAGTCCAGCTGAAATATACCTTTCAAATTGGAAGATACTTTGGACTTCATTTTTAAGCAGCTGTGGGAGATGACTGACTGCCTATTCCTTTGAGGCTCCTTACTGATTTTTAAACAGTCAGTAGCAAACACATTCTCCCTATTTGCTAAAACTCAAATCAGTTTCATATGTTGTGGTTCCAAACAAAAGCTTCATTTTATTATCTGGATTGACCTTCTTGTACTCAGTAACTGATGCTATTAAAAAAAAAATGTGCTTACTTCCAATAGTGAATTTGAGAGTTTAATTATTAGTTTATATAGTTGCATATGCAATGTGTATATTGAATATATAGTTTCTTTTAAGTTATTAAGAGAAATATATTTATTTCTTTCCAACAATAAAATTATTGTTGGAAGTATTATTTTTTTCAACAATAAAATCACTTTCAACCCCTTTGTCATGGGAGATTCTAAAGTGTCTTTCAAGTAAAGAGTGCTTTATAGGAGGGTACTGGCTTTTATTGGTGTTATAGGGTGCCTAGCACTTTGCAACACTTAACACAAATGAGACTATATAACAGCCTCTTTGTACTAATCCTGCAATAAAGGCGCTGCTTATCACTGATCACTCCATGCAGTTAATGCTTAATAATTCTAGTTTCAGTATCTAAAGGCCAACAGTCAGAATGTATCCCGACTTGACCCTTTTTGTGTATATTAAGGGACATCAACTGTGAATCCACACAAAAGAGTCCTGTTGGTAGACAGCTCT
The DNA here is from genome assembly GCA_006410675.1 of Oreotragus oreotragus. Taxonomy (NCBI): domain Eukaryota; kingdom Metazoa; phylum Chordata; class Mammalia; order Artiodactyla; family Bovidae; genus Oreotragus; species Oreotragus oreotragus. The sequence continues at coordinate 9,947 of SJYX01000672.1, read as the reverse complement.
TGACTATTGTCTATTACCCTGAGTCAAACAAAATAGGCTGAGAGCTGAGCGCTGAAGAATTGATGCTTTTGAACCGTGGTGCCGGAGAAGACTCTTGAGAATCCCTTAGACAGAAGGAGATCAAACCAGTCAATCCTAAAGGAAATCAACCCTGAAGATTCATTGGAAGAACTGATGCTGAAGTTGAAGCTCCAATACTTTGGCCACCTGATGAGAAGAGCTCACTCATTGGAAAAGTGAGCTGATGCTGAGAAAGACTGAGGGCAAGAGAAGGGGGTGGCTGAGGATGACATGGTTAGATAGCATCACTGACTCAGTGGATATGAGTTTGAGCAAACTCCAGAAGACAGTAAAGGACCAGGAAGCCTGGTATGCTGCAGTCTATGGTGTGACAGAGTCAAACTTGACTTAATGGCTGAATGACAACAAATCAAGGGCACACAGGACTTTGGAATCTGAGATGGGATGATCCTTGGCACTGAAGGGACTCCCGTCTGCTTAGGTCTAGATGATTCTGGATATTTCCGCTGCTGGGAATTCTTCACTCCATTTCTAGGGAAACAAGGACCTAGGGATGTCCTGAGGTCACAGGGTGAATCAACAGCTACTTGGTGGTTCTGACTCTTGAGCCTGGGTTCAGGTCTGGGAAGGTGGGGTATGGACATCTGTTAACACTGAGCTTTACTTTTCTTTTAACGTTAAAAAAACTTTGGAAGTCACCTTTCCTTCATCACAATTATTGATTTTTCCACTATTGATAGATTTTGGGGGAAAAAAGACTATTTGCATGTAAATTGAGTGGGTCATTTGCATTTATATTAGCAGAGAACTCATTGCCATGATTTATTTATTTATTTATTCAGTTTAGTTATCCTGAAAGGTGGGGGGGGTCTTTGGTTTCCATTTCCCAGCAAAAGGTGCTTTCTGATAACTGGAGTTGCCAATTCCAAGTTAGGTAAGCTCTTTAACTCTTCATCGAGGAGAACAGGACCTTCCACACACTGGGAAGGTACTTACTTGCTTACTGAATGAATTTTACATAGATTTTCTTTTGTGAAAATACTACCTTTCTTTTGGTTCATTTGATAGTGTTGTTGGTGAACTTTTACTATGGCAATTTTCAAGCATTCATTAAAGCAGAGAAAGGGCAGTATAAGGAATTCCCAGGAATGCACATGACTAACTGCCCCTCACTTCCCATACCAATTGCACCCCATCTATCTTCAGCCTCTTGCTTTATTTTTGATTTTTGTTTGCTGAAATATTTCTAAGCAAATTCTAGGTACCATAGACTTTTCACTCCTAAATACTTCATAGAACAGAAAAGCATCTTAAAAAACCCTAGAATAACTATACCATTATCCCACCTAATAAAATTAACAGAATAATTTAAATGCCATCTAATCCCAATCCATGAGTTAAAAATGCCTGATTTTATTTGGTTTCTTGAATCAGGATACAATAAAATGCTGTTTGATATCAATCTCTTCAACTTGATGAACATTCATGAGTACCAATGATGGGCCAGCAGCAGGGGCCATGGAAGACAAGTATAACTTAGTTGTTGACCAGGATGTGGCCCCAGCATAGAAGACAGGCAGGGAAAAAATAACGCTGATCTATTTGCAGCCCAGGGAAAGCTAGAACAGTGTTGTGGATCATATGCAGCACCACAGAGGGAAGACTACTTGGGCAGTTGAAAGAATGATGGCAGGACATTTCAGATTCCAACAGCTGACACTGATGAAGCAATTGCTGTGTGCCAAGGACTATTTCACATGTATATCAACATATGCAGTCCTCTCATCATTCCATATTATCATGATAATTATTTTACACATTGAGGAATGGAATGGTTTAATATTGTGATTTTTGAAAGACGAGTAGGAGTTTGACAGGTAGCAAATTGGGGCAGGATATTCAGGCAGAGGAAATCGAAGGAGAAAGGAACCCTGGTGTCAAAGTTCATACAGAGGCATCCGCAGGGGCTGATGTGTGTCTGATGTGTGTTAGGGCCAGTGATGGAGGGGGAATGGAAGTGAAGAGTGTGGCTGTAAACACCATCAGCTGACTGGAGGTTGGTAATGCTTTATACTTGAGGCAAAGGAGTATGGACTCTTTTCTTCTAGGAAATAGGATACCCCTGAAGGTTTTAAAGAAGATAATGATAAAATCTGATTTGTATCTTGGATAGAAAAATTTGCTGGCATCATGAATGAAACAGTGGAATAAGGATTGCCTGAGGAATTTCTGGGAAAGAGACTAACAGTGGGACAAGCCAGGAGAGAAAGAAGATCTATTCCATGCTGACTTTTTTTTTTTTCTAAAGATGCTTAGGGTGTCTTTTCTTACTACAAAAAGCAATAAATCCCACAAGGACCTACTGTGTAGCACAGGGAGTTATACAACTATACTCAGTGTCTTGTAGTAACCTATAATGGAAAAGAATCTTAAAAAGAACGTGTATATATATGTGTGTGCGTAACTGAATCACTTTGTTGTATACTTAAAATAACAAACTACTATAAATTAACTATACTTCAGCTTAAAAAATTTTTTAAAAATCCCTAAAAAAGAAGGTAACAGACTCTCATTGTAGAAAATTTGGAAAAGACATAAAGAAGATGAAGAAAAATTCCTATACTCCTAAAACATATCTTTTCAGGTTTTGGTGTAACTTCTTCTAGTTTTTCATACAGATACTTTCCCTAAAATTTTGATCATAATCATATATTGTTTAGAATCCTGTCTCTTTTAATAAATATTATACCTTAATATTTTCACAGTCACTAGGGATTAAAAACATAACTGTGAATGAATACATTATTTCATCAGTCATTTCATCATTTATTAATTATCCTCTTATTGTTGGACATTTAGGTTATTTACAGTTTCTTTTTTCTCATTTTGGAGAACAAACTTTATTTGCATGTATAACAAACTTCCATGCCCAAGTCAGAATGGAGTCTTTGATCCTCCATTGCTTTGAGTAATTACTCAAGTTTTCCACTGAAGCCAACCTCTCATGCCCAAATTCAACCAGCCCGTAGCCACAAGAAGAGGAGACACTGAATTAAAGAAGGTGATGTGCAGTCCAGACTGACAGCTCCAAACTCCATCCACCTCAAAGTATTTTGGGTCACAGCTCATCAGGTTGATGGGGCTTGAGCTAGCTTTGTGAACCTGGTTAATATTTCTGTTGTCACTGTCGCCTACAGGAACACATATTGGGTTGACTGGGGAATTAGTTCAGGTTTTTCTGTAAGATGTTATGGAAAAACCTGAATGAACTCTTTGGCCAGCCCAATATTTTCTTGATGCCATTCACTTAGCACAATAGCCACACTTCTAACCTATAAACAGCTACCTCTGTATTAGCAGAGAGTGAGAATAAAAACTCTCCCATTTTGAAAGTCTAAAAAGAAGGGTACACTGCTCAGCTGCTGAAAGTAAATGTTATTTTGCAGAAAACATTCTAAATACTCAAATGTTTACTTGTATGCCATGAAGAACCTTGTTATAATAAAGTTCACTAAATTAAAAGGCTTGTTCTTTAGATGACAATCAATGACAAACCTAGACAGCATATTAAAAAACAAACATCACTTTGCTGATAAAGGTTGGTATGGCCAAAGCTATGGTTTTTCCAGTAGTCATGTATGATTGTGAGAGTAGGATCATAAAGAAGGCTGAGCGCCGTGGAGGAATTGATGCCTTCCAACTGTGGTGTTGGAGAAGACTCTCTAGAGTCCTTTGGACAGCAATGAGATCAAACCATCAGTCCATCCTAAAGGTTGGTTGAAGATTCGTTGGAAGAACTGATGCTGAAGCTAAACCTTCAATACTTTGGCCACCTGATGTGAAGAGCTGACCCATTGGAAAAGCCCCTGATGCTGGGAACAATGAAGACAAAAGAAGAAGAGGGAGACAGAGGTTGAGATGGTGGGATGGCATTATTGACTCAATAGACATGAGTTTGAGCAAACTCCAGGAGATAGTGAAGACAGGGAAGCCTGGTGTGCTGCAGTCCATACTGTGGCAAAGAGTCAAACACGACTTAGCGAATAAACAACCATAACTGTTCCCTAAATCATTCTCACTGGAACTCTAAATTGATCATTTGAATTCTTTCAAAGAGTGATATGCTTAGATTACTTGGGAATCTGGGTATAAACTGCAATTTGTCCAGTGTTTATGTGTAACCTTATCAGACCATATCTAATTGAAAGATAGGAATTAGAGGTAATGGATTTAATCGATTATTTACCCTCCTCCAAAGTAATATGATAAACCAGCAGAACAGTGTGAAAATGCTGGGAATTTAGTTGGTGATGCTTTGGATTAAAAGGAGAGAGGAAAAGTAAACAGAAAATGACAAAAACAAAAGAAAGGAGTCGTGTTTCTATGAAGTATTTTTTCAGGAGTCCAATTGGCTGAACCAAAAATTTGTTGTTTATATTCAACGTATTTTGATCACTGTTAAAGTCAGTGATTTGTTAGTTTAATTGTTGACTTTGAGAAACAGCAGGGTGTGCACCACAAGAGTCCCTGGCTCTGAGCATCTGGGCAGGTCCTGGGAGAGAGAAGCCTGGCAGCTTTCTTCAAGACAGCTCCTTGATCCTTGAAAGCTCTTTCAGTAAAGGCAGTCCATGTCTCTTTAGAGAAGCTAGGGGAAGCTGTGTTCCCTCACCTCCCTCCATAGAGCGGAGGCAACGTTTCTGGGGAAGTCCGATAGGACGCGGCTGGGCTCAGGAACTGAATCTGAGGCTCCACGTCCCCTCGCCATTTTAAGAAGCATCATTCTGAAATGTGTATCTGGGAATTCCTCTCAGACATCTCTGAAGTGATACATTTATGATCACAGAGCAGGCATTTGTTTATGGTCTGTTTACTGAACAGTAGAAATGCACCATGTTAAGGAATTGTGTATATGGAAGGTGAGAAATGGAATGTTGGAAAAATAAAACAGTTCATTGAAAGGCCATCATTCAGCTGGGTATAGACGTGGATTCATCTAGTGAATGGTAGTCATTGTTACTGTGATGTATCCCTTCCACTTTTTTTCTGTTAAATTTCTCAGAAAAGAAATTTAAAAGGTACAAGTGTAGAGATGCAGTGTTGCTAGGCTATGTGTTGGGACAGAGGACAGACAAAAGAAGGAACTAGCTTAGGTAATGACTTTATGTTTTATTCTTGTCTTCCTAGGATAGAATTTCTTTATATTTGTGCATGTAGGAGTCAGATCGTGTCTTAGAGTTCCCAGGAAGATCTGATCAGACTACTTTACCCTTAACTCCAGTATTGGGAATGGTACTGGAATTACCATTTGTTGACTTAAAAAAATCATTCTGCTTTATTTCTTTATACACATTATGAGGAATTTGACACATACAGAGAAATAGATTTTTAAAAAAGATTCTCATAATTCTGTCACCCAAAGAAAACCTTTGTTAATGTTTGTGTCTCTTCTTCCAGTCTTTGTGTTATAGTTTTCCATACATATGTAAAACATAGTGTTAAGACTATAATATCATTGGAATCAAGTGGATCTCAACTGAAGTACCTGTTCCCCTACCAGCTGTGTGAACCTGGATAAGTAAGTTAGCTTTGCTAAGCTTTTTTTCTCTTACATGAAATAATTCCAATATTCTATGGTTATTGTAAGAATTAAGTGAGCTTATGTGTGAAAGTTACATTATAATCCTTTAGCTACTGTTAATATAGTAGCTAATGTTAGTGCTATTAGAGGTGTGATAATACCGTGTCTTGCTTTTCCCACTTAACATTATAACATATATTTTAGATTATTAGAAACCCAACCAACTCATATTTAACATATTTTACTAAATTTTTATCATATTTTACAGTTTCCTTTAAATTTCTACTATTTTAAGAATTCTTTATTCTAGAAAATATTGTCAAGAAGTAGATAATAGCAGTACAGATAATAGGAAAATTATTTAAAAGAGAAAAGAAAAATAAAGAGCTCAGTCAACTACCGCATGCTCTAGAACACACCAAAGCTTTTTGAGTTCACCAAATTGTTTTCACACCTTGCATTTTTATTCATGGAAAATTATCGTAAATTGACAGAAGGTCAAGTTGGTTGGGAAGACCTCGTCATGACTGATGAGAATTCTTGCTAGCAATCAATAAAAAAGCAGATGTTTATTTTTCAGAACATTTTAGTTGGAAGCAGTCAAAACAAAGGCATCAATCACTAGAAAATAGTGAAGTGGAAAACCACATTACAAAAGGATCAGAAAATAGATTATTAGTAGTTAGAGTGATTAGAACTTCTGTGGGTACAAAATCTAGCTGAACTTTTAACGGGAGAATCTGAACACCTTGGGAGGAACAGGGGAGCTTTCTTACTATGGACAAAAGAGGCAGAGGATGTGGATAACACGAGAAAAAGAAGTGAGCCAAAGTGTGTGTGTGTGTGTGTGTGTGTGTGTGCATGCATGTTGCAACCAAGAGTTTGACCTATGAAAGTGGAAAGCACTTCTTATGAAGCAGAGGGAGGGGAATATATGGAGTTTGTCTAAGACATGAATGCTTGCAAGGGAAATTGGTTAAAATACCATTGTAGATTTTTAAGTGGGCAAGTGGAAGCTAAGAAGATATTGACAACAATGATCATATATATTCTTTTTACAGTGAGGGTTTCTATGTAGAATCAAAGTCACATGTAGCTTGCAGTGGACACTTTTTTTTATTATAAATACCATGGCCACTTGACCATCTATAAATGTTGGGATTGAAGCTCCTCCTTAATCCCTGTCCTCAGGGATCCATATGCTTCTGCCATAGATCCATCCTCCAACTCCCTGTTCCATGCTGCTCACTTCTGAGTTCCAGGTCATGTGGCTCTTTTAATTTGCAGAATCTAAAAAACAAGGATTTGGGTTTGGAGAATCTAAGACATAGTAGTCAGGTATGGATGTGAGACTTGGGCCGTTAAGAAGGCCAAGGGGCAAAGAATTAATGCTTTTGAACTGTGGTGTTGGAGAAGACTCTTGAGAGTCTCTTGGACAGCAAGGAGATCAAACCAGTCAATCCTCAAGGGAATCAACCCTGGATATTCATGGGAAGGACTGATGCTGAAGCTGAAGCTCCAATTCATTGGCCACTTGATTCGAAGAACTGACTCACTGGAAAACATCCTGATGCTGGGAAAAATTGAAGATAGGAGGAGAAGGGGATGACTGAGGACACATGGCATCACTGACTCAATGGACATGAGTTTGGGGAAGCTCTGGGAGATGATGAAGGATAAGGAAGCCTGTTGTGCTGCAGCCCACGGGGTTGCAAAGAGTCAGACATGACTGAGTGACTAAACAACCACAGCAGAAAGACACAAGGAAGAATTCAGGTCCCCAGTTATGAAGGAGTCTGTGACTGCATGCTCACTGGCTAATTTTGTAAAAAATTACAAGTGTAGAAGGATGGCATAGAAGTATTTTATACCTATTAACAATTAATGTTCACTGCTATGTTTTTCGGGGGAAGGCAATGGCACCCCACCCCAGTACTCTTGCCTGGAAAATCCAATGGACGAAGTAGCCTGGTGGGCTGCAGTCCATGGGGTCGCTAACAGTCGGACAGACTGAGCGACTTCACTTTCACTTTTCTCTTTCATGCATTGGAGAAGGAAATGGCAACCCACTCCAGTATTCTTGCCTGGAGAATCCCAGGGATGGGGGAGCCTGGTGGGCTGCCGTCTATGGGGTCGCACAGAGTCGGACACGACTGAAGTGACTTAGCAGCAGCAGCAGCAGCTATGTTTTTCAGGAAGAGGGTTAGATATAACATCTTTTCAGTTTCTGACAAGACTGACTCCAGTATGGCCCAGACTTTAAGAATCTGCCCGCAGTGCAGGAGACTTGGGTTCAGTCCCTGAGTCGGGAAGATGCCCTGGAGAAGGGAATGGCAACCTACTTTAGTATTCTTGCCTGGAGAATCCCATGGATAAAGGAGCCCGGTGGGCTATAGTCCACAGGGTGGCAAAGAGTCAGACAACAGAGTGACTAAGCATGTGCACGTGAGCCCAGTAATGTCACATTTTGAGTTCACAAGGAGAAGGAAAGTTCTTTATCACCTGTCTGGTCTTTAGGAACCACCTAAACTCTTGATTATTTGACAACCAGGTTAATGGAGCTTTGTATACATTGGAGGACCCCAACTGAAAATCTTGTTCTACTAAATTTAATTTGATAGATATTTAATGGGTACCTACTTGTGTGCCAGGCCCTACATGAGGGATTGATACTTCTTTAACGTTCCCTAACTTCATACTTATTTCACTCCTTCTCACCAGCCAATTTTCTACATGTGCAGTAACAATCCCAGATCTTATGATTTAAACCACCATCATGATTTTTACTCACCATCTTGGGACCCAGGCTGAAGAATGGTCCCTATTGGGACACTATTGGTTTGAAGCCAAAAGAAAAGAGCTATGATAAAACCATGCAATCACTGTGGAAACTTTTCCTCAAAACTGGTTCACATCACTTCTGCTCATGGTTCATTGGTCAGCACAGGTGAAATTGCTAAGCCTGATGTTAATAGTGTAGGGATGTGTAATCCTCTCTCAGGGAGTGGTAGTCANTTTCTACATGTGCAGTAACAATCCCAGATCTTATGATTTAAACCACCATCATGATTTTTACTCACCATCTTGGGACCCAGGCTGAAGAATGGTCCCTATTGGGACACTATTGGTTTGAAGCCAAAAGAAAAGAGCTATGATAAAACCATGCAATCACTGTGGAAACTTTTCCTCAAAACTGGTTCACATCACTTCTGCTCATGGTTCATTGGTCAGCACAGGTGAAATTGCTAAGCCTGATGTTAATAGTGTAGGGATGTGTAATCCTCTCTCAGGGAGTGGTAGTCAAAAATTGAGAAGAATAATACATAATTTGCTACTCTCCATCTCAGCTTGGCCATTTTTCTATGGCGGATAGGTAGCTCTTTCTTCAGCGCTTGCTCCCAGAATTAAGCATGAACATTCCTTTTGTGGGCTGGCCAGTACCATAAACAGATATACTGTATAGCCCCTTTTATTGCTCCTGCTGGGTGGCATGTGAGATATTAATTCCTCTACCAGGGATCAAACCCATGTCCCCTGCATTGGAAGCATGGAGTCTTAACCACTCAACCACCAAGGAAGTCATGAAATGTTAAGTTTTTATAACGAAGCCTACCATTGGATTAGGTATTATTTGCTTGTTTTTAGCAGCCATACTGCATTGTTACTACCCATCCAGCTTGCAGTCATCTGAAATCTTGGGTCTTTCCTGTTCCCACATATTCCTGCCCTATCTTGTGTTGCCTCACCTCTGTTCTTTGGTGTTAGCTCTGATTTGAATCATATGTCAGGAGTGAACTAGTGGGTTTAGACACATTTCTATAGGGGAAATATTTCTCTGCTTGTGTGATTTCCTCAATGACATTCTTCAGATTCCTTCTACCTACCTTTATGGACTGAACTGTCTCTCCACCAGATTTGAATGTTGAATCCCTAATTCCTAATATGAATTATTTTGGAGATGGAGACTTTAAAGAGGTAATTTAGGTAAAATGGGGCTTACCAGCTGGCCCATTGGTAAAGAATCTGCCTGCTAATACAGGATCTGCAGGAGATGTGGGTTCGACCCATGAGTTGGGAAGATCCCTTGAAGGAGGAAATGGCAACCCACTCCAGTACTCTTGCTGGGAAAATTCCATGGTCAGAGGAGCCTGGTAGGCTACAATCCATGGAATCAGAAAGAATTGGACATGACTGAGCACATACTCAGGAGAAGGCGATGGCACCCCACTCCAGTATTCTTGCCTGGACAATCCCATGCACAGAGGAGCCTGGTAGGCTGCAGTCCTTGGGGTCGTTAAGAGTCAGACATGACTGAGCGACTTCACTTTCACTTTTCACTTTCATGCAT
>SJYX01000671.1:306720-338537 GCA_006410675.1 Oreotragus oreotragus | reverse complement strand
CGTGCTGCAATTCATGGGGTAGCAAAGAGTTGGACAAGACTGAGCGACTGAACTGAACTAAACTGATATATACAAATAAACATTTGGACTTCATGCTAAACACAAGAGTACATTTCTAAAATTTTTAAATCAAACGTGAAATATCTGCTCTGTGATTTAAAAAGAATAGTCTGATGACAGTTTTCAGGCTTTTCTGACCAGGAAGCAGATCAAGGTTAGCAATATTAATTTTAATATAAAGTAATCCTGAGAAATGAGGAATTTTTTTCAATAAAGTGGTAGCAATGTGCATATACAGAGGGAATAAAATTGACAGTCAACAAATGAGATTAATAGGACTTCTGTGTTTTCATTTTTTTTTAAAGTATGTGATTAATGTCAGTTCAGTTCTGTCACTCAGTTGTGTCCGACTCTTTGCGACCCCATGAGCTACAGCACACCAGGCCTCTCTGTCCATCACCAGCTCCCGGAGTTCACCCAAACCCATGTCCATTGAATCGGTGATACCATCCAACCATCTCATCCTCTGCTGTCTCCTTCTCCTCCTGCCCTCAATCCCTCCCAGCATCAGGTTCTTTTCCAATGAGTCAGCTCTTGGCATCAGGAGGCCGAAGTATTGGAGTTTCACCTTCAACATCATTCCTTCCAATGAACACCCAGGACTGATCTCCTTTAGGATGACTGATTGGATTTCCTTTCAATCCAAGGGACTCTCAAGAGTCTTCTCCAACATCAGTTCAAAAGTATCAATTCTTTGGCACTCAGCTTTCTTTATAGTCCAACTTTCACATCCATACATGACTACTGGAAAAAACAGAGCCTTGACTAAATGGACTTTTGTTGGCAAAGTAATGTCTCTGCTTTTTAATATGCTGTCTAGGTTGGTCATGACTTTCCTTCCAAGGAGTAAGCGTTTTTTTTTTAATTTCATTGCTGTAGTCACCATCTGCAGTGATTTTGGATCCCAAAAAATAAAGTTTGACACTGCTTCCACTGTTTCCCCGTCCATTTCCCATGAAGTGATGGGACCAGATGCCATGATCTTCGTTTTCTGAATGTTGAGCTTTAAGCCAACATTTTCACTCTCTTCTTTCACTTTCATCAAGAGGCTTTTTAGTTTCTCTTCACTTTCTGCCATAAGGGTGGTGTCACCTGCATATCTGAGGTTATTGATATTTCTCCCGGAAATCTTGATTCCAGCTAGTGCTTCATCCAGCTCAGCATTTCTCATGATGTACTCTGCATATAAGTTAAATAAGCAGGATGACAATATACAACCTTAATGTACTCCTTTTCATACTTGGAACCAGTCTGTTGTTCCATGTCCAGTTTTAACTGTTGCTTCCTGACCTGCATATAGGTTTCTGAAGAGGCAGGTCAGGTGGTCTTGTATGGCCACTTCTTGAAGAATTTCCCACAGTTTATTGTGATCCACACAGTCAAAGGCTTTGGCATAGTCAACAAAGTATACATAGATATTTTTCTGGAACTCTCTTACTTTTTTGATGATCCACTGGATGTTGGCAATTTGATGTGTGATTCCTCCGCTTTTTCTAAAACCAGCTTGAATGCTGGAAGTTTACAGTTCATGTATTCTCCAAGCTTGGAGAATTTTGAGCAATTACTTTACTAGCATGTGAAATCAGTGCAACTGTGCAGTAGCTTGAACATTCTTTGGCATTGCCTTTCTTTGGGATTGGAATGAAAACTGACCATTTCCATTCCTTTGGCCAGTGCTGAGTTTTCCAAATTTGCTGGCAAATTTAGTGCAGCACTTTCACAGTGTCATCTTTCATGATTTAAAATAGCTCAATAGGAATTCCATCACCTCCACTAGCTTTGTTTGTAGTGATGCTTCCTAAGGCCCACTTGCCTTCATATTTCAGGTTGTCTCACTCTAGGAGAGTGATCATGCCATCGGGATTATCTGGGTTGTGAAGATCTTTTTTTGTACAGTTCTTCTGTATATTCTTGCCATCTCTTCTTAATATCTTCTGCTTCTGTTAGGTCCATATCATTTCTATCCTTTACTGATCCCATCTTTGCATGAAATGTTCTGACAAAACGTGATCCACTGGAGAAGGGAATGGCAAACCATTTTAGTATTCTTGCCTTGTGAACCCCATGAACAGTATGAAAAGGCAAAAAATAGGACACTGAAATATGAACTCCCCAGCTCAGCAGGTGCCCAATATGCTACTGGAGATCAGTGGAGAAATAATTCCAGAAAGAATGAAGAGACAGAGTCAAGGCAAAAACTACACTCAGTCGTGGATATGATTGGTGATAGAAGCAAGGTCCAATGCTGTAAACAACAGTATTGCATAAGAACCTGGAATGTTAGGTACATGAAACAAGGCAAATTAGAAGGGGTCAAACAGGAAATGGCAAGAGTGAATATTGACATTTTAGGAATCAGCAAGCTAAAATGGATTGGATTTGCATTTCTCTGATAATGAGTGACGTTGAGGGGAGAGGAAGTGCTGCTGGCATCTAGTGGGTAGAGGCCAGAGGGGCTGCTAAACGTCCTGTAATGCTCAAGACAGTTCCCTCACAACAAAGAATTACCTGGCCCAAAATGTCCAGAGTGCTTCTGTTGAGAAACTGTTGTACAGTAATCATTGAGGACACAGGACAAAGATTTGAAATTTTGTTTGGCAAGATTTTACTGATATGTAGCAGGTTAACACCAAACTTCAGATTATTCACATCTTCAACGTTTCTTAGATTTGGGCTCTGAAGCTCAATAATAGTCCTACAAACAAAATATATACTCTGAATCAAGAGAAGTTTGAAGATGTGATGAAATGGAAGATTAGAATAAATCTTTACTGCTGCTTATCAGTAAAATCTTTCAAAGGGGGACTCTTGTTTAAAGACCTTAAATTTATTTTCCTTTTCCTCATCAGATTGTTTCCCAGGGGGCGTGCATTGGGTGTCAGTTGGGAAACAGGACAAATCTGGGCTTCTGATGAAGCTACAGAACCTTTGCGCACGATTGGATCAGGATGAAAGCTTCTCCCAGAGGCTTCCACTTAATATTGAAGAGGCTAAAGACCGTCTCCGCATTCTGATGCTGCGCAAACATCCAAGGTACAGATGGTCGTATTCAGTTGATGTGTGAAGTCCCAGTGAGACTTAACTACTGACATCTGGAGAACATCATAACCTTTTCTTGCTCTTGGGTAGAAGATTGAAAAAGAACCATTGTTTTTCTGCTCTTTCTCTTGTAATTAAAAAAAAAGAAGCGGTTGCCACTGGCATTTGCCTGATACCTGCCATGTTCTCTCTTGTGTACCATTGTAGGCTCTTAAGGAATATTTCCTAAGTAGGTGGTCTTTATTAGAAAAATGCAAACGTTTTACCTTGAAACCATTATTTTTAATAGATTAACATAGAACAAAGGGCAGAATAAATGTAGGCAACTTGTGAAAGATGGAGTCAGGAAAGATTTTTATTTAATGGGGTCCTTCTGTTGTGTTATTTCAGTTTTTGGGTATACATGTAACTCTTCTACTTCCCTATACTTTAGTAGTTTCTTTTATTTCAATACTTTATTAAATAAATACCATTATAATTATGTGCCAGGAAGTATTACCAGCCATTTCATAATTTTCATTAACAAGAGGGAGACAAAAGCTTAGTTGTTGCCTTTCTTAAGAGTTAAAGGATTTAGTCAACAATTTGGTTTCTGTGATCTAGCAGCCCTTCTTTCATTTGTTCATTTAACCAACAGTGAGTGTTTTGCCAGGTTCTGGGTCAAGTGCTACAAGTACAAAAATGAATAAAGCATTCCTTGTGAGTGTAACATTAAATTGGGTGAGAATTAGGTAATGGCTCTGAATATTTTTATTGCCCTGATGCACCTAGTGATGCTATATGCTTTCATGTGTAACAGGGGCTGGAGTATGGCAGTGATTCCCAAATTGGTAAGAGGATTCATATCAGGATATTGGGGAAGAGGAATAATTTTTGGAAAAAAACCTCCTAGTGATTATGATCATACTCACTACAGAGAGCAGACTCCCCTCTCTCTGGTTTCTTTACTAGATAACTCCATTATCTTGCCCTTGCCTTGATAGTCACTAGTATGTATTTTCATGGAGAAGTAGGATTGAGACCACTAATCACTTCCTCTTTTCTTGCTCAGTAACTTCTCCTTAGTTCTCCTTTCTTTCTCTGCAAAAATAAAAGTGATTTCTGTTTAGGAAAGTACTGTAACCACTCTCAGATATATCAGGTCATGTTATAAAAGATAGTCATTTTGTTACTCAGCATCATTTTGGTTTATGCTTTTGTAATTTTCCAATCTGTGTATATTCCTAGAGTCTTTTTTTGTACTGTACAGAAGTAGTGTGCCAGCCAGATAAAAACGCTAGTGTATAATTAAGCTGTCAGGTTTTAGTTGTATTTTTTCTCTAATTGTTCTGGTGAGTATAAAGAGTTTTTGGAGGGACCAGTTAGGAATTAGCACAGAGGTTCTTTGTCATCATGCATAAACAAATTGATTTCTTGGATGGAAAACAAAGCCCAAGTGAAAAATAGTATTTGCTGATGCATTCTGTTAGGTTGGACCATATGAAATTGCTAATTTTATAGGTAAAAAAATGGTCAAATATTGTCATTGTTCTGTGATGCTTTCTAATGCTAACCTAAGCCCAGTTCTTGTTTTGTTTGGGTGCTTAAAGTCGAAATTGGAAAAATCTCCTTATTTGGATAGTTCTTTTTAGATGCTAGGAGGCTTATTTCTAATATTTACATGGTATTCACAGTTCTCTTTTTGTAAGTCCCTTAACTTTAATATGAAATGATTTGGGGTGGAAGGAAGGGGAAGTCTCTAAATCTTTTTCTTATTGGTATATTGTATAGTGAAAGTGAAAGTGAAGTCGCTCAGTTGTGTCCGACTCTTAGCGATCCCATGGACTGCAGCCTACCAGGCTCCTCCATCCATGGGATTTTCCAGGCAAGAGTACTGGAGTAGGTTGTCATTGCCTTCTCCGTTAAACTTGACTAGCTGGATTCAAAGGCTGCTTATAAAACCTGTCTTCCATGTAACAAAGTGCTGCTCTAGCACAAACTGAGAACTACCCTGGCCACATTCCACCTCAAAACAAACTTATGGGACTTTATTCTAGTACTGACATTTTACAGTTGCACCTTTACTTGAAAAAACTCTTTTAGAATAATATCAAATCTGAGTATAAATCATTGATTGCACTGAGAAATGTAAAACTTGAATGTGTATTATGAATGACAGGAACCACCACTTCATTCATTCTACACTACAATTATGTTCTCATTTGAAAACACACTCTAGCAGGAGTCTACCAACCTATGTTATTAAGGTAGTCATACTATAACATTCCCAAAGCATGTTGCATTACAGTTAAGTGTTTCCAAGTAGTACAAATTCCCTGAGTTAAATGTGTTTAATTCTAAAAACTTGAGGTTGATTACGGGGGAAAAACAAGAAAAATGACCATGATTTTAAGAAATCTACTCCAATCCTAATTTTAGTACATAAATCCAGATACCTATACTATCTGTGATAGGGAGTTATTTAGAATATCTAAAAAAATTTTTTTTAACCACACTGACTGGTATAGCAAAGAAATTCATGAGTTGAAACTTAGAAATTCATTTGCAGATGCAGATCAAAAATATAAATCAAAACTGGAGACTAAAACAAGGATCTCTTCAAAAATTAATACTGTAACTTTCCTTCATAAAAAGAATGTTTGGCAAGTCCACAGATAAACATTAATCTAAGGGATACCAAAGAGAAGAACAACCAATATAAACATCTTTTTTAAAAAATTTTTGTAAATTAGAAAAAAAACAAAACACACTGGCATGCTCTTTCTTTTTTTTTGAAAGGAAGTTTAAAATAAATGTCCTTAGTGGCTCAATACAGTTTTTTTCTTATTAAGGTCTTTATTGATCTTGGATGATATTTGGGATCCTTGGGTGTTAAAAGCTTTTGACAATCAGTGTCAAATTCTTCTCACAACCAGAGATAAGAGTGTTACAGATTCAGTAATGGGTAAGTAGTATTTTCTTTTTATAATGATTCAATTACATTTAAATATGTGGCATACCAAATTGCTTACTATGTCTTGGTGATTTTGCAGGTCCTAAATATGTAGTGCCTGTGGAGAGTGGTTTAGGAAAAGAAAAAGGACTTGAAATTTTATCCCTTTTTGTTAATATGAAGAAAGCAGATTTGCCAGAACAAGCTCACAGTATTATACAAGAATGTAAAGGTATAATTATTTATTTTGTGTATGAAGGAGTTAATAGAGATATTAATTTACCCTTTTGTAAGATAAGCTAATGAACAAGACAGTTTACTTTTTTTTTTTTTTTTTACAAAAATAGGATACAAATTCTATTCAAGTTCCCATAGACTATAAACTAGGAGACACTGGGATATATCCAGGGACATAAAAAGTACACAATTTCATGGTCTAAAGATATTGAAATCATGCAGAGTCTGTTCTCTTAACACTGTGGAATTATGTTAGAAATCAATATCAAAAGGTATTTGAAAATAACCCACATATCTTCGAGTGCAATGTGATATTTACCAAGAGAGATCTTTGACTTAGTATTGAAAGTCTCAATAAAGTTAGAAGACTAAAAAAACAGAGAGAGGGTGATTGCAGAGAAGAAAGTATTTAAATGAGAAATTAATACCCAAATGAGAAATTAATATCAAAGATACTTGAAAAAAATCCTACGTATTTGATAATTAAATGTCTACATTTAAATGATGGGTGTATCTAAGAATCCATAGCAAGGAAAATTTTAAATTATTTGTAATAGAATAAAAATGAAAAGAGAACTTACCAGTATTTTGGTTGCATGCAGCTGAAACTGTTCAATGCAATTAAATACAGTGTGGAGTCTTGAATAAGCTGTGAAAACAAATGATGGACATTAACATAAAATTTTGTGAAATTTGAACAAAATCTGTATTTTAGTTAATAATACTGTCACATGTTAATTTCCTGTTTTGTTTTTTTTCCACAACAGTAATTTCTTTATCTTCTCAGAATCGGATTAAAAGTTTTCAAGCCTCATTTTGTTTTTTAAATCACTAATATAATGCATTTTCTAGACTTTTAGCAGTAATTGTTGTTGTTCAGTTGCTCAGTCGTGCCTGAACTCTTTGCAGCCCCAGGGACTGCAGCACTGCCAGGCTTCCCTTTCCATCACCAACTCTCAGAGCTTGCTCAAACTCAGATCCATTGATCTGAGCAATGCCATCCAACCATCTTGTCCTCTGTTGTCCCCTTCTCCTCCTGCCTTCAATCTTTCCCAGCATCAGGGTCTTTTCTAATGTCAGCTCTTTGCATCAGGTGGCCAGAGTATTAGAGTTTCAGCATCAGTCCTTCCAGTGACTATTCAGGATTGATTTCCTTTAGGATGGACTGGTTGGATCTCCTTGCAGTCCAAGGACTCTCAAGAGTATTTTCCAACACCACAGTTCAAAAACATCAGTTCTTCAGTGCTCAACCTTCTTTATGGTGTAACTCTGTTGGACCATGCATGACTACTGGAAAAACCATAGCTTTCACTCTACGGGCCTTTGTTGGCAAAATAACGTCTCTTCTTTTTAGTATTCTATCTAGGTTTGTCATAGTTTTTCTTCCATAGAGCAAGCGTCTTTTAATTTCATGGCTGCAGTGATTTTGGAGCCCAAGAAAAGAAAGTCTCTCACTGTTCCCATTGTTTCCCTATCTGTTTGTCATGAATGATGGGAGTGGATGCCATGATTTTCGTTTTTTTGAATGTTGAGTTTCAAGCCAGCTTTTTCACTGTCCTCTTTCACTTTCATCAAGAAGCTCTTTAGTTCCTCTTCACTTTCTGCCATAAGGGTGGTGTCATCTGCATATCTGAGGTTATTGATATTTCTCCCGGCATCATGATTCCAGCTTGTGCTTCATCAAGCCCAGTATTTTGTATGATGTACTCTGCATTCATGTTAAATAAGCAGGGTGACAATATATAACCTTGATGTACTCCCTTCCCAGTTTTGAACCAATCTGTTATTCCATGTTTGGTTCTAATTGTTGCTTCTTGACCTGCATACAGGTTTCTTAGAGGCAGGTAAGGTGGTCTGGTATTCCCATCTCTTTTTAAGAATTTTCCACAATTTGTTGTGATCCCCGCAGTCAAAGGCTTTAGTGTAGTCAATAAAGCAGAAGTTGATATTTAGCAGTAATACTAGATGCCAAAGTACATGAAACTACCACAAAGTTTTGAGTGAATATGAACTAGAAATCTAGCATTCTATTCATACCAAGTCAAACAGGTGGAATCAAAATGTCACAAATTTTTGAGCTAGGAAAAAATTCATAATTTTTATATATATTAATGCATACTATTTATATATGTATACAAAAGCTTTTCTACTACACTTGATAAAGGCTTGAGAAGACTATAACAAAAAAGATGAAGAAATTGGAAAACATAAACTAAGTGAAGTGGAGCACTGAATATGAAATAGAAAAAGTGAAAAACTAGGTAAAAGTAAGAGGTCATCACATAGTCCAGTTGTTTTTAAATATGACTTCTCATTAGAAACACATTTGGAGCTTTGGCGAAAAAAAGCAATACCTGGGCATTTGTATTTTTCAAAAAATTCCTACATAATTCTGATATGTATCTGAATTTTAAAAGTGATTACAGGTTTTTCTATTAAATGGTTGTTTTAGTGATAATAGAATTTTGTTATTTTCTGTTGACTAATCATGGTACAGTGGTATTAAATGAATAATAGTTACATAATTGCAACAGTGAAAGATGTTTATCAGTTTTCACAGTCAATAGCCAGATGAAAAATAATAGATAATTGCAATTGCAAGCCATAGTGGAAACATGATTAACCTAACAATATAAAATAATTACATAAAATTTGGGGTTATGTAGAATGACGTGGTAAGTGCCAATGCATACATGCTCATATTTTCATCTGCCCAGCCAGTCTATGTCTTTTGGTTGGTGCATTTAATCCATTTACATTTAAAGTAATTATCAATATATATGATCCTATTACCATTTTCTTATTCATTTTGGCTTTATTTTGTGTAGGTCTTTTCCTTCTCTTATGTTTCCTGCCTAGAAAAGTTCCTCTAGCATTTGTTGTAAGGCTGGTTTGGTAGTGCTGAATTCTCTTAACTTTTGCTTGTCTGGAAAGCTTTTGATTTCTCCATCAAATCTGAACAAGAGTTTTGCTGGGTAGAGTATTCTTGATTATAGGTTTTTCCCTTTCATCACTTTAAATATATTGTGCATTCCCTTCTGACTTGTAGTTTCTGTTGAGAAATCAGCTTATCTAACTTGATGGGAGTTCCCTAGTATTTTATTTATCGTTTTTCCCTTGTTGCTTTTAATGCTTATCTTTGTCTTTAATTTTCATCATTTTGATTACTGTGGGTCTCAGTGTGTTCCTTCTTGGGTTCATCCTACCTGAAACACTGTCGTTCCTGGGCTTGGTTGACTGTTTCCTTTCCAATGTTAGGGAAATTTTTAGCTATTATGTCTTAAAATATTTTCTTGGGTCCTTTCTTGCTCCCTCTTATCCTAGGATCCTTATAATGCTAACATTGGTGTGTTTAATGTTGTCCCAGAGGTCTCTTAGGTTCTCTTCATTTTTTTCCATTCTTTTTTCTATATTCTGTTCTGCAGCAGTGATTTCCACCATTCTGTCCTCCAGGAAATTTTTCCATTCTTCTGCCTTCGTTATTCTGCTATTGATTCCTTCTAGTGTATTCTTCATGTCTGTTCTTTAGTTCTTCTGCATCTTGGTAAACATTTCTTGCATTTTCTCCATTCTGTTTCTGAGATCCTGGATCATCTTCACTATCATTATTGTGAATTATTTTTCTAGAAGGTTACCTATTTCCACTTCATTTCATTGTTTTCCTGGGGTTTTATCTTGTCTCTTCTTCTGGCACATAACTTTTTGCTTTTTCATTCTGATTAACTTTCTATAATGTAGTTTTTGTTTTGGAGGCTGCGAGATTGGGTTTCTTCTTGCTTCTTCTGTCTGCCCTCGAACATGACAATTTAACACATGACATTCAGAAACTTTACTAGACTATTTAGTATTTAGGTTCTTCTGTGGAGAAGGCAATGGCACCCCACTCCAGTACTCTTGCCTGGCAAATCCATGGACGGAGGAGCCTGGTAGGCTGCAGTCCATGGGGTCGCTAAGAGTCGGATGCGACTGAGCGACTTCACTTTCACTTTTCACTTTCATGCATTGGAGAAGGAAATGGCAACCCACTCCAGTGTTCTTGCCTGGAGAATCCCAGGGATGAGGGAGCCTGATGGGCTGCTGTCTATGGGGTTACACAGAGTCGGACACGACTGAAGCGACTTAGCAGCAGCAGTAGTGGTACCCTAAATGGATAGTGATATTTTGTTGCTCATTCATTAGTTAAAATAATAGTTAATGAAGACACATATGTTATGCATTGGGTAAGATGAAGACATGGCCTTTGCTCTCAAAGAATAAAAAATATAGTGAGAGTCAAGCTTTAATTTTTTTTTGTTGGGATTTTATTTCTTTTATTTTTACTTTCTGGCCATGCCTTCTGACTTGTGGGATCTTATTTCCCTGAATTATTTTGCAGGGATATAGCCCATGCCCTGGGCAGTCAGCATGGAGTCAGAGGGAGCCTGATGGGCTGCTGTCTATGGGGTTACACAGAGTCGGACACGACTGAAGCGACTTAGCAGCAGCAGTAGTGGTACCCTAAATGGATAGTGATATTTTGTTGCTCATTCATTAGTTAAAATAATAGTTAATGAAGACACATATGTTATGCATTGGGTAAGATGAAGACATGGCCTTTGCTCTCAAAGAATAAAAAATATAGTGAGAGTCAAGCTTTAATTTTTTTTTGTTGGGATTTTATTTCTTTTATTTTTACTTTCTGGCCATGCCTTCTGACTTGTGGGATCTTATTTCCCTGAATTATTTTGCAGGGATATAGCCCATGCCCTGGGCAGTCAGCATGGAGTCCTAACCATCAGGGAATTCCCATAATTTTCAGTCTTATCCATTTAATGGCAAATCTTGAGCATTTTTCTGTCATTAAAATCATTTGAAAAAAATTTACCAGTGGCATAATATTGTGATATACTTTATTCAGTCATTTCCCTGTTATTATTTAAATTTTTTTTTTTACTATTTTGAGCAATGCTGGAATTAACATCCTTAAATGAAATAGTTCTTATTTTTAATGACTTCCTTAGAATAAATACTTGAAGTGAATCCAAGAGTTATGTATTTTAAGGCTTTGAATAGAATGCAGCAAAAATTCTTTCTTTGAGGACAGATTGATTCTTAACTTGGTGGTAATTTGGAAATGATACAGTATTAACACAGTGATTTTTTTTTTTTTAGAGTCCTAACCATCAGGGAATTCCCATTATTTTCAGTCTTATCCATTTAATGGCAAATCTTGAGCATTTTTCTGTCATTAAAATCATTTGAAAAAAATTTACCAGTGGCATAATATTGTGATATACTTTATTCAGTCATTTCCCTGTTATTATTTAAATTTTTTTTTTACTATTTTGAGCAATGCTGAAATTAACATCCTTAAATGAAATAGTTCTTATTTTTAATGACTTCCTTAGAATAAATACTTGAAGTGAATCCAAGAGTTATGTATTTTAAGGCTTTGAATAGAATGCAGCAAAAATTCTTTCTTTGAGGACAGATTGATTCTTAACTTGGTGGTAATTTGGAAATGATACAGTATTAACACAGTGATTTTTTTTTTTTTAGGTTCCCCTCTTGTAGTTTCTTTAATTGGTGCACTTTTACGAGATTTTCCCAACCGCTGGGAGTACTACCTCAAGCAACTTCAGAATAAGCAATTTAAGAGGATAAGAAAATCTTCATCTTATGACTATGAGGCTCTAGATGAAGCCATGTCTATAAGTGTTGAAATGCTCAGAGAAGACATCAAAGATTATTACACAGATCTTTCCATCTTTCAGAAGGATGTTAAGGTGCCTACAAAGGTAATAGATGGAGCAACAGTCTTTGTCATCCCCTTATTTGTGGCATGTAAGCTTTGGCTTAGTACTGAGGATATTGTTACAGAGGATATTAGCAAGATAAAACCTGTGTGCCTGAGGAGGTAGGGTAGAGGATGTAGAAATCCCACTACTCTTAGTTTCCTTCAAGGATTTGGTGTTGAACTCAGGTGAGTTGCCTGTTTCTCAGTGATTTTCATGAACCTGGAGAAACATTTGACTTCTTCAGAAATTTCTCTTTTTTATCTTGATGCATATTTGAACTTCTTATCAAATGGAGATATTATTCAGGGTTTTAAATACATGATTTTTTTGTGTGTGTGTTAATCTCTTATCTGCAATCCTGGTTCACTGTACATTGTGGCACATTAAATGCTTAAAATGATTCCTAGGTGTTATGTATCCTCTGGGACTTGGAAACAGAAGAAGTTGAAGACATATTACAGGAATTTGTTAATAAGTCTCTCTTGTTCTGTGACCGGAATGGAAAATCATTTCTTTATTATTTACATGATCTGCAAGTAGATTTCCTTACTGAAAAGAATCGCAGCCAGCTTCAGGTACTTGCATCTCTGTACATTCCTTTTTTTTTTTTTTTTTTTGTTTTTATTTTGAAATGATTTTATACTTATAAATAAGTCTTACAGAATTTTAGTATAGAAAATAGTATAGTTTCTGTGCATATACCTTTACTTAGCTTCCCTCAATGTTAACATCTTAATAACTATAATACAGTTATCAAAGACAGAGCATTAACATTGACTAAGTACTGTGACTTACTTTCCCTGGAGATGGGAATGGCAACCTACTGCAGTATTCTAGCCTGTGAAATTCCACGGACAGAGGAGCCTGGCGGACTACAGTCCATGGGGTTGCACAGAATCGGACATGACTGAGCGACTAACAAGAACAAGAAAAGAACTGTTAACTGATACTTTATTTGAATTTCGCCAGCTTTCCCATTAATGTCCTTTTTGTAGATCAGATTCAATTCTGTTTCCCATATTATATAATAGTGTCCTTTTCTTGGTTTACTCAAATTTAGGAAAATGCCTCAGCATGCTTGCTTCTATGGTCCCTTTGGAAGAGTACTCACCAATTTTTTTGTACAGTATTCCTTAGTTTGGGTTTGTCTCATGTTTTTCCTTGACTAGAGCAAGGTTATATATTTTTGGCAGTAACACTCCAGAGGTGCTGTGTGTCCTTCTCAGTGCGTCATACCCAGGGTGTTGATAATGGTTCATCAGTGACAGTAACATTGATTACTTGGTTAAAGTTTCTCCACTGTAAAGTTACTGTTTTTCCTTGCGTAATTAGTCTGTATCTTGTGGGGAGGTCTCTGTGCCTTTTCTCTAGCATATGACTTTATTTATCTGGTCTCTGTTTGCACGGGCTTTCTCCGGTTGCAGCAGGTGGGGGCTACTCTTCATTGCGGTGCGTGGGCCTCTCGTTACGGTGGCTTCTCTTGTGGAGTATAGGCTCTAGGTGTGCGGCCTTCAGTAGTTGCAGCATGGGCTTGGTAGTTATAGCTTTCGACTCTAGAGCCGAGGGCTCAGAAATTGTGGCACGTGGACTTAGTTGCTCAGTGGCATGTGGAATCTTCACAGATCAGGGATCTAACCCATGTTTCCTGCATTGGCAGGTGGATTCCCATCCACTGTGGCACCAGGGAAGTCCTGTAGATTCTTAAATAGCTTTGGAAGATGGGGTTTCTGTGGTGCTTGGGTTATGAAATTGCTTCTGTCTTCTGAAATGTTTCATTTGGGTTTCAGGATCTCCACAAGAAGATGGTCACTCAGTTCCAGAGACATCACCAGTTGCATTTTCTTTCACCAGATCAGGAGGATTGCATGTATTGGTACAATTTTCTGGCCTATCACATGGCCAGTGCTAATATGCACAAAGTAAGATGACTCATTAAGAAACATTATTTTCTTCAGTCTGACTTTTATTTTGTCTTATGTTGAGAGTTTTCCTTTACTAGTGAATATAGGGTTATACCCTATGTAAGTAATTTAGTTTCTGTTAACTGTTTTTACCTGC
Source organism: Oreotragus oreotragus (assembly GCA_006410675.1). Taxonomy (NCBI): domain Eukaryota; kingdom Metazoa; phylum Chordata; class Mammalia; order Artiodactyla; family Bovidae; genus Oreotragus; species Oreotragus oreotragus. Next base: position 324,434 of record SJYX01000671.1, on the reverse strand, counting down.
AGTTACCTTGGTAACTGCAGTAAGTGAACCCCCTAAAAATTAACTCTCTTTATACCAGTAACTATCTTTGTGGGTGATATGGATTTGTTTTTAAGTTTTGAGAGGAAATGGAGGCTGGGAAAGTATATTCATTCAGTAAATGTTTATGGAGTGCCTGTTGTGTACTGGTATTGTTCTTCATTATGAACAACATACCACGGGCACAAAGTCCCTGCCTTCATTGAACTTACATGCTGGGGAGATACTGATACAGGACAGATAGATTTCTCCTATGTCAAGGGATAGTAGGCGCTTCAAAAGAAGAAAAAAAGCCTACATGGAGAAAGGAAGTGATGATTTTGATGTTGGGATCATCATGATTTCCTGAGAATTTGATGTGTATCGTAAGAGAAAGAGGAGTCAAAGATAACTTCAAGCTTGTGCAGTGGAAAGATTGGAGTTGCCGTGAACTGAGATGGGAATAGCTGTGGGTCAAACAAGTATTTTTCCAGGGATGATGGGAAGATTAGGAACTCATTTGGAATATATTAAGTCTGGTGTACATATTAAGATATCTGACTGAAAATATTGAGCATATAGTGCGGTATACCAACCTGAACCTCTGGGGAAAATTAGGTTATAAAGATAAAATTTGGGAGTCATCAGCACATAGATGATATTTGAAGTCATATTCAAAATGTTAACATTTTAGAAAACATGTACTTTGAATAATTTTTCTATGCGAAGGTATATTGTCTCTTGATTATGAATACGGTGTATTGTAGCCTATTTTTTTCCACCTAGCAAAATGGTTTCTTTAATAATCAACATTAGAATGATGATATTCCAATAAATATCTGTGCTCTAATTTACTTAGCCAAACTGTAGTTGTTGAACATTTAGGTTGTTTTCAGTTTTTTCCCCCTTTATGATGATGTAATGAAATTCTTGTTTGTCTTCACACCTGTATTATTTCCTTTAGAAATGCCCTGAAGTGAAATTACTGGGTCAATACACCTTTTAAAAACATTTGATATGTATGATAGTGTCATAGGATTCAGTTCCTTTCTTTTTTTTTTTTTTTAACCTTTTTTTCCCTTGATTTTTAAAAATAGTAGCTTACTTTCTTTGGAAAATGGAAGAAAAAATTAAATGAAGATCACAACCATTGCTAATGCTTTTATGTGTGGTTTTCTAGATCATTTTGCTGTTCAGATACACACACCTGTTGTTTAAAACCAGAATGGGATCTTTATAGGAATATAGTCTTTTATTTTTTCTACTTAATTGTATTTTATGGTTATCTTTTTGCCAGTTAATATAGACTCATATAATTTTCTTTCAAGCTAACATTTTTTATATGCTTAAAAATTATTTATTTATTTGGCTGTTCTGGGTCTTAGTTGCAACATGGAAATGTCTTAGTTGTGACATGTGGGAGGATCTAGTTCTCCAATCAAGGATTGAAATGGGGCCCTCTGCATTGGGAAGGCAGAGTCTTAGCCACTGGTCCACCAGGAAAGTCCCAATAATTTTTTAAACATAATTTTTGAAAGCTGCATACTATTTAATTGTGTAGCTACATTATGGTTGGTCGGTTGCTTCGGGGATGGATAGATTACTTAAGCACACTCAACTGACTTGTTTTCTTAGGACGCGTTTATAAGTATAATGCTGGGTTGATGATGTATACAGTTTGAATTTTAATGTAGATTGCCAAACTGTCCTCTAGAAGAGTGCTCTGATTTACATCACTGCCAGCAGTGTACAGAGTGACCATTTTCTCTGATTCTAGCTAATTTTATCATTCCTTTTAGTCTTTAAAAATCTGATAATAAATTGTAAATCTTTGTTGTCTCCCTTTGATTATTGGTGAGATTCATGACCATTTGTATTTTTTATTTTGTGAGTTGGCTCTCATCCATTGCCTTTACCTATTTTTCTATTGGAGTGTTTGTCTTTTTCTTGTTATAATTTTTGTAAGAAAAGATAATAAGTTCTCATCTACCATACATTTGTAAATAAATTATTTTCCTGTTTTATTTTTGTCTTAAATTTTATTTATATTGATTTTTAACGTACTGAAGATTTGAGCTTATATGTAGTTAAATGCATCATTGTTTTTCTTTCTGATATTTTGTTTTGGTGTCATGTGTATGAAAATTTCCTTCACCCCAAGCTTACAAAAATAGTTAATATCTGTATCTTCTGGTGGTTTTTGAAGTTTGTTTTATATTTAAGTCTTAATAGTCCAACTGAAATTTGAGTTAAGCTGTGAGGTTCATTTTCTGTTTCTTTGGAATTATTAATGGTATGTTCCTTTTTGCTCTTAAAGTCTAGATATCTGCTAAGTTGCTCTCAGTAGTGTTAGGGTAATGACGGTAGATTTAAAATGCTTTGATCTCTTTAACAGCGCTCCTGATCTTACTTTTTTTTTTTTTTTAAAGGAACTGTGTGCTTTAATGTTTTCCCTGGATTGGATTAAAGCAAAAACGGAACTTGTAGGCCCTGCTCATCTGATTCATGAATTTGTGGAATACAGGCATATATTGGATGAAAAGGTATAAATATTAAAAATAAGTCCTTAAAGGAAATACATTTAATTCTAGATTTAATATTGGGGATGAGTGAAATAGAAGAGGTGAAGAGCAATAATTTCCTCATGTTAATCTGGATTAGTCTGATTATTTTGCCTACTCTCCTCCTGGGAATGTGGATAGGATTGAGATTTGAAAGCTGGGAAGTAAACTGTTCAGTGATTTTCTTCTTCTTTTTTTTTAGGAAAAAGAATGTGTTAGAGCAGTACTTTGATAACGAGATTTTTTTTTACCCTGTGTTTAAAAGTCTGAAGAGGATCACTGTGTATTTGTTACCTAATGGTTGGCTATTTAATTTTAGCTCATATAGAGAATATTTAAGCCTTTAAAGTGACAAGATCACAGAAATAGAAAAATGTCTGATCTTCACTCTGGTTATGTTTCTAAGCAATTCTATTTTGTTCATAGGATGGTACAGACTGTGAGAATTTCCAGGAGTTTTTATCTTTAAATGGGCATCTTCTTGGACGGCAGCCATTTCCTAATATTGTGCAACTGGGCCTTTGTGAACTGGAAACTTCAGAGGTTTATCGGCAAGCTAAGCTGCAGGCCAAGCAGGAGGTCGATAACGGAATGCTTTACCTGGAGTGGGTGTAAGTAGGTTAGGAGAGAAACCAAAGGGAGCAGAGCACTGGCTATGTCATTATTTCTCAGGTAGCGAATACATTCACTCCAGGAAGATTTAACTACTTCCTAGAAAGGGCTCGAACTTTTAATAAGCATTCTTTCGTATTAAAAAGTTCTAGAAAAGTAACCATATGTTTTCAAAGAGTCCGTTGAAATAGATGCTTGCCTATAAGTTGACTTTTGACAAGTCATCCTAAATATTGGTATAAATGCTTTACTTACTGTAATACATTGTAGTAGCAAAGAGCATTGTTTTTGAAGCTACAAACCTAGGTTTGTGACTCAGTTCTGGAACCTTAAGAGTTTTGTGATTTTTGAACAAGTTACAGGTTACTTTCCTTTTTCATACATCAAGTAGTGATAACAGACCTTTAAAATCAGTTCTATTTTTTGTGACAATTCAAATGAGATATTGGATATAAAGTGATGAGTACTTTGCCTGGCATATGGCCCTTATTGGGCTTCCTTGGTAGCTCAGCTGGTAAAGAATCCATCTGCAAGGCAGGAGACCCAGGGTTGATTGCCGGGTCAGGAAGATCCCCTGGAGAAGGGAATGGCTACCCACACTAGTATTCTTTTTTTTTTTTTTTTAAATACAGAATGACAGTTTTATTTTCCACAATTGTAGTGATCTCATTTTTGTGTTTTTAAATTTGATTAATTTATGTTACAATATTGTATTGGTTTTGCCATACATTGACTTGAATCCGCCATGAGTGTACATGTGTTCCCCATCCTGAACTCCCCCTCCCACCTCCCTCCCCATCCTATCCCTCTGGGTCATCCCAGTGCACCAGCCCTGAGCACCCTGTATCCTGCATCAAACCTGGACTGGCGATTCGTTTCACATATGATATTTTACATGTTTCAATGCCATTCTCCTGTATCATCCCGCCCTTGCCCTCTCCCACAGAGTCCAAAAGACTGTTCTATACATCTGTTTCTTTTTTGCTGTCTCACATACAGGGTTATGCATTAGTATACTGTATTGGTGTTTTACTTTCTGGCTTACTTCACTCTGTATAACAGGCTCCAGTTTCATCCACCTCATTAGAACTGATTCAAATGTATTCTTTTTAATGGCTGAGTAATATTCCATTGTGTATATGTACTACAGCTTTCTTAGCCATTCATCTGCTGATGGACGTCTAGGTCTTCCATGTCCTGGCTATTATAAACAGTGCTGTGATGAACATTGNTATACTGTATTGGTGTTTTTCTTTCTGGCTTACTTCACTCTGTATAATCAGCTCCAGTTTCATCCACCTCATTAGAACTGATTCAAATGTGTTCTTTTTAATGGCTGAGTAATACTCCTTTGTGTATATATACCACAGCTTTCTTATCCATTCATCTGCTGATGGACATTTAGGTTGTTGGCTATTTTTATTATTGAATCCTTTCAAATATTTTATAAATTACCATTATAAATGACATAAGATTTTTCTTTCATTTCTTCTTTCCTTCAGCAGTTTTGCTATTTTTGCTAAAGTATGCCTTTCCACATGTATATTATTTCAAACATTTTATCTTTATCAAATTTTACACTCAACTCTGTGTGGTAAGACAAACTATATCTCCCTTTTATAAAGGAAATGCTTGACTCATTTGTTTCTAGGGAACAGAATAGCTTATAACAACACTTCTTCAGTGAAAAATCTATAATTTAGTTATTCATTCAATACTCAGTCAAGGATTATTTTTACCTTATTTGTATAAAACTAATACTTTTGAAAAAGCTATGTTCAGCATCATTCTTTAGTAGCTCCACATGCTACTTATCCATGTAGATGAATTCACTGTGCTTCCTTAAGCTAGCATTTCACTTTGGATATTACACCTGTGACCAGTGCCATTGCAGATCTACCTCTTACACTTGTCAGAATGGCCATCATCAAAAAAACTACTAGCAGTAAATGCTAGAGAGGATGTGGAGAAAAAGGAGTCTTCTTACACTGTTGGTGGAAATGTAAATTGATACAGCCACTATGGAGAATGGTATGGAGGTTTCTTTAAAAACTAAAAATAAAACTAACATTTGACTCAGCAATCCTACTCCTGGAAATATACCCAGAGAAAACTATAATTCCAAAATAAATATGCACTCCAAAATTCATTGCATTATTATTTATAATAGCCAGGACATGGAGGTAACCTAAATGTCCATTAACAGAGGAATGGATAGGGAAGCTATATATATATATATACCCACACACACAATGAAATATTACTCATCCATAAAAAACACAAAATTGTGCCATTTGCAGAGACATAGATGGACCTAGAGACTGTCATAGAGAGTGAAGTGAGTCAGAAAGAGAAAAGCAAATATCATATGTTAACACATATATGTAGATTCTAGAAAAATGGTACAGATGAATCTATTTCAAAGCAGAAACAGAGACACAGACATACAGAACAAATGTATGGACACCATGAGAGGAAAATGGAGTGGGATGAATTGGGAGACTGGACTGACATATATATAACACTATGTATAAAATAGATAACTAATGCAAACTTGCTGTATAACACAGGGAAATCTACTCAGTGCTTTGTGGTGATCTAAATAGGAAGGAAATCCAAAAGAGAGGGAACATATTTGTATGTATAGGTGATTTGCTTTCCTCTACAAGAGAAACTAACATAACATTGTAAAGCAACTATATCAAACCGTAGGTATACCACAGGTCACTCAGTTGTGTCCAACTCTTTGCGACCCCATGGACTGTAGCCTATCAGCCTCCTCTGTCCATGGGATTTTCCAGGCAAGAGTGCTGGAGTGGATTGCCATTTACCTTCTCTAGGGGATCCTCCTAACCCAGGAATCGAACTCGGGTCTCCCGAATTGCAGGCAGACACTTTACCGTCTCAGCCACCAGGGAAGCCCAAAAAAGCAACTATTCTTAATAAAACTTAAAAAAAAAAAATTCAGCCTGTGAGAGTTTAGGAAGGAAGTTTGTATTATGAAGTCCAATATTTCTATTTTTCCTCAAATAATGTCCTACAGTGCAAATAAATTGACTACAGTTCTGAACTGAGGTCTACTTCATGGAAACAATAATTTCATGAAGTTGCAGCTATACACAGTCACCAGCCAAACTACTTGAAGTGTGCTCACAATTGCCTGCTGGTGGTAAACCATCAGGGTGTGGCCAAATATGTTCTTAAGTGTGCAGGGCCTTATTTAAACTGTGCAGAGAAAGGAAAGTTCTAGATAGCTTACTTTGGGATCCCAATGTTGCAGAATATGGAAAGATACTTTCAAAATTAACCTTGTGTTTCTTTCTTTTGTATTTAAATTTTATGGATATGTCTCCATATCACAATTATTATGAAAGCCTGTATATAGTTTTCTAATAGTTCTGTGATAAATTACCAGTCTTTTTGGCTTAAAACAATGCACATTTATTATTCTGTTTCTTTAGGAGTCTGACATGGGCTTCACTGTCCTAAAATAAAGGTGTCAGCACCTAAAACATTTTGTTCTGGAGGCTCTGGGAAGAATCTATTTCCTATTATCCAGCTTTTAGAGATCAAATTGCCAACATCTGTTGAATCACAGAGAAAGCAAGGGAATTCCAGAAAAAATTCTGCTTCATTGACTGTGTGAAAGCCTTTGACTGTGTGGATCAGAGCAAAGAGTGGAAAATTCTTAGAGATAGGAATACCAAACCACTTTACCTGTCCCCAAAGAAACCTATATGTGGTCAAAGCAAAAATTAGAAGCTTACATGAAACAATTGACTGGTTCAACAAAAATTAAATTAAAAAAAAAGGAACTGGAGGGTTCAGAATCAGAAAAGGAGTTCATCAAGGCTGTATATCCCCATCTGGTTGATTTAACACATATGCAGAGTATTTCATGCAATATGCCAGGCTGGATGAAACAAGCTGGAATCAAGATTGCTGGGAGAAATATCAACAACTTCAGATATGCAGATAACACTACCCTAGTGGCAGAACACAAAGGGGAATTTAAAAACCTCTTGATGAAGGTGAAAGAGGAGAGTGAAAAAGCTGGCTTAAAACTCAATATTAAAAAAAAAAAAAAACTGTAGCCTATCAGCCTCCTCTGTCCATGGGATTTTCCAGGCAAGAGTGCTGGAGTGGATTGCCATTTACCTTCTCTAGGGGATCCTCCTAACCCAGGAATCGAACTCGGGTCTCCCGAATTGCAGGCAGACACTTTACCGTCTCAGCCACCAGGGAAGCCCAAAAAAGCAACTATTCTTAATAAAACTTAAAAAAAAAAAATTCAGCCTGTGAGAGTTTAGGAAGGAAGTTTGTATTATGAAGTCCAATATTTCTATTTTTCCTCAAATAATGTCCTACAGTGCAAATAAATTGACTACAGTTCTGAACTGAGGTCTACTTCATGGAAACAATAATTTCATGAAGTTGCAGCTATACACAGTCACCAGCCAAACTACTTGAAGTGTGCTCACAATTGCCTGCTGGTGGTAAACCATCAGGGTGTGGCCAAATATGTTCTTAAGTGTGCAGGGCCTTATTTAAACTGTGCAGAGAAAGGGAAGTTCTAGATAGCTTACTTTGGGATCCCAATGTTGCAGAATATGGAAAGATACTTTCAAAATTAACCTTGTGTTTCTTTCTTTTGTATTTAAATTTTATGGATATGTCTCCATATCACAATTATTATGAAAGCCTGTATATAGTTTTCTAATAGTTCTGTGATAAATTACCAGTCTTTTTGGCTTAAAACAATGCACATTTATTATTCTGTTTCTTTAGGAGTCTGACATGGGCTTCACTGTCCTAAAATAAAGGTGTCAGCACCTAAAACATTTTGTTCTGGAGGCTCTGGGAAGAATCTATTTCCTATTATCCAGCTTTTAGAGATCAAATTGCCAACATCTGTTGAATCACAGAGAAAGCAAGGGAATTCCAGAAAAAATTCTGCTTCATTGACTGTGTGAAAGCCTTTGACTGTGTGGATCAGAGCAAAGAGTGGAAAATTCTTAGAGATAGGAATACCAAACCACTTTACCTGTCCCCAAAGAAACCTATATGTGGTCAAAGCAAAAATTAGAAGCTTACATGAAACAATTGACTGGTTCAACAAAAATTAAATTAAAAAAAAAGGAACTGGAGGGTTCAGAATCAGAAAAGGAGTTCATCAAGGCTGTATATCCCCATCTGGTTGATTTAACACATATGCAGAGTATTTCATGCAATATGCCAGGCTGGATGAAACAAGCTGGAATCAAGATTGCTGGGAGAAATATCAACAACTTCAGATATGCAGATAACACTACCCTAGTGGCAGAACACAAAGGGGAATTTAAAAACCTCTTGATGAAGGTGAAAGAGGAGAGTGAAAAAGCTGGCTTAAAACTCAATATTAAAAAAAAAAAAAAAGCTAAGACTATGGCATCCAGCCTCATCACTTCATGGCAAATAGAAGAGGGAACATTAGAAGCAGAGACAGATTTTATTTTCTTTGGCTCCAAAATCACTGCAGATGGTGACTACAGCCATGAAATTAAAGGACGCTTGCTCCTTGGAAGAAGCTCTGACAAACCTAGACAGCATATTGAAAAGCAAAGACATCACTTTGCCAATAAAGGTCTGTCTAGTCAAAGCTATGGTTTTTCCAGTAGTCATGTATAGATATAAGAGTCTGACCATAAAGAAGGCTGAGCACTAAAGAACTGATGCTTTCAAATTGCAGTACTGAAGAAGCTTCTTGAAAGTCCCTTGGACTTTCAAACCAGTAAATTTAACTAGGGTTGATTAACCAGGGTTGATCAGGAAATCAACCCTGAGTATTCACTGGAAGGACTGATGCTGAAGCTGAAGCACCAATAATTTGGTCACCTAATGCAAAGAACTTACTCACTGGAAAAGACCCTGATGGTGGGAAAGATTGATGACAAAAGTAGAAGGTTGCAGAGGATGAGATGGTTAAGTAGCATCACCTATTCAGTGGACATGGATTTAAGCAAACTCTGGGAGATAGTGGCAGATAGGGAAACCTGGCGGGCTGCAGTCCATGGATTCACAAAGAGTCAGACATGACCTAGTGACTGAACAGCAAAGCTTTTAGAGGCCACCCATATTCCTGGGCTCCTGGCCAACTTTGTTCATCTTCAAAGCCCAGTGCCTTTGCCTTTGTCTGATCATCTTCCCTAGTCAAGTCTCCCTCTGATCATTTTAGAAAAGGTTTTCCATTTTTAAAGGTTCATGTGACTAAACTGGACCCAGGATAACCTAAGGTTCTTGAGGAACTTAATCACATTTGCAACATCCTTTGTCCATAGAGAGTAATATAATGACAAATTCTGGTGATTAGAATGTGAACATATGTTTGGAGGAGGCTGGGGATGGGCATTATTCTGCATACTCCAACTTCTATTGCTCTGAGCATTTCCAGAGGACATATATCTATTAAAAATAATACTTATTTTCTTTTCATTTCATAAAGATATTCCACCAAAGAACACATTGTGAAGGCATAAAAAAATCTATGCCCATTTGTCAATAAAAACCATATTAAAAGCAGTTTATTTCATTATGACATCTTTAAGTTATTTAATCCTCTATCTAACTCAATGCTTAGATTTAAACATTAACATGGACACATAAGGAAACTTAAGTAAGATTTACATTGACTTATATTTTTCCTCTTTAATCATGACATATTTTATAAATATGACATTTTTATTTTACTTTCACCTATTATTTTTTTAATATTTCAAAGGATAGATCCTATTTATGTTTCAAAATCTTATTTAATATTCAAAATAAAGTGATTAAGAAGACTGCTTTACGTTTCCTGTTGGGCTGAACATTTTTAAATATTAAGCCATCATCAATAAAAATAATTTTACTGTTAGAATTCTCTGGAGAAATGGAATTGCTAAGAAATATATCTCTATGTATATCTATCTATCTATTGTCTGTGTATCTATCTAAAGAAGTATTCATTTTAAGCAATTGGCTCAAGCACTTGTGCGAATCTGGTATGTCTGAAATTTTCAGTATTAGCTAGCAGAATGGAAATTCAGCTAACTGTTCTTGTGGTCTTAAATCCAAAATCTGTGGGGAGGACCAGCAGTCTGGAAACTCAGGTAAGGTTTATATGTTGCAGTGTTTAGGAAGAATTGCTTCTTTTTTAAGAAACTCTTCTTTTAAGATCCTCAAATTATTAGAAGAGACCTACCCACATCATGGAAGGTAGTCTGTTTCATTTTATGTCAACTGATTGTAAATATTAATAGCGTCCTCAACTACTTTTATATATTAAAAAATCCTAGACTAGTGTGTTATTAAAGAACTGGGTACTATAGCTTATCCATGTTGACAGGTAAAGATAACCATTCCATTTATGGAAATTATTATGGGATAAAAGCTTCATTTAAAGGACTCACTATTTTTGTAAAGACATTTTAAAATTAAATCTACTGATTCATTATTTTTGTAAAGATATTTTAAAATTAAATCTGATTCAGTAGAGTCCTTACTACACATTTACTATATAGTACTATACATATAAATATATATGTAAATATATATGCATATAAAGCATTGACCATATAAAGATGACTGAGACACTGATTCTAAGCTTGAACAATTGTTGTCTAATGGAAAAGATAAATACATGTGCAAAACAACACAGCATAACATTCTTGGTGCTAAAAGAAGTATCTAACCCTGATGCTGGGAAAGATTGAAGGCAGGAGGAGAAGGGGACAACCCAGGATGAGATGGTTGGATGGCATCACTGACTCGATGGACATAAGTTTGAGCAAGCTTTGGGAGTTGGTGATGGACAGGGAAGTCAGGCATGCTGCAGTCCATAGGGTCACAAAGAGTAAGACAGGACTGAGCGACTGAACTGAACTCAACTGAAAAGAAGTATGAGTTTTGCAGCATGACTGCAACATGAAAGTCGTGCACTGTGTCCCTGACACAGGACTAGGCAGTCATGCTTGAACGAAAGGAGGAAACTGGCTAGAGGACAAAATAAGAAAGGACATTACAGGTAGCTCACAGACCAATAACATTAGATTTCATCACCTGTTTGGTGAACTGAACATTTTCGTATATCTGGAATGCAGGGCAGAATGTCAGGAAGGTAATTGGATTCCTACTGTGAACAGCCTTGAGTGTCAGACCATATCTGTCTTAGAGGAACCAAAAGGCCATTAAAGTACTGTTTGTTATTAGGTGTGTTCATCAGATTTGCCTTTCTAGTCCTTAAAAAGGTTACTTTCCTTTAAGGAAGGATAGCAGTTCTTACTTGTTCCCTTGACGATGTGTCTAAAGACAGAGAACGTGAAGATACTTATTCAGTCGGCCCAAATATTAAGAAGTTGAGAATTGACTTTAATTATTCTTATAGCTTTTTAATAACTTTCATGAGTGATTCTAAATTACTATGTTGCTTTAGAACCATAGAATTTAAGGGCTGTTAGTCAGGGGAGAGAATCTCTTTTTCTCCTATCTACACTGATGCTCATTTTAATGGATCCCAGAACACAAAATATAGAGATAAAATAATTTCTTTGTTAAATATTTTCCCTCAAAATGTTAAATAGTTATTAACTGTGGACACTTAAAAGAATAAATCACCACTGATTTCATGCGGTTTAGATTGTATTCTACTGAACTGCAGGCACATGAATGTATAAGTGTATTCATTGCTAGACTGTATAAAAATTTCAGCAAACTTAGTACCTTAAAACATTTAATGTCTCAGTTTCTGTAAATGAGAAATCCTGCCTCAGATAAACTGGATTTTCTGTATCAGAAATATATGCACACATATACACATGTGTGTAAATATTTATATATATATTTTCAGTGCTTGGAAGCACTGAGATGAAACCCTCATTTTTAGATAAATAGGTATTTCTATGTTGAGTTGTTGGCTATCACAGATTTGCATGAAACATATGAAAATTCAAAACAAGGCAATCTCATACATTGCATTTTTTGCTACAGCTAGTTTAATGGATCAATCTTAGATTCTCCATAGGAGGTCAACTGTTTCTATCTCTCCAAGTCTTTCCAGGCATGAGTTAAATTCACTGAAATGAACCCCTTCAGAAGCACATCTGGCAGCAAACAACTCATTGGCTATAGCCCTTATAGCACCATGTGCCACCTTGCAATGAGAAACTCTCAGCAGAAGGTGAAAAACACTCTCTCAAGACTTTAGGATGGATGATAGCTAAAACCAGAATCAGATGATTCTGGAATCTATGAGGGTTTTACATTAGAGGAAACACTGTGTTGCTAAAGTGAACTTTCATTGCAGGGTCAATATCTGCAAAATTATAACCAGCAAGCTAAAGGCACAGCTTCTGTGTTGTCTCTATAATTATAATGCTATGGGTCAGGATTTCCATCCCAAGTCCACCATACAATTGTGTAAATCCTAATTTTGAACAGAATTCCAATCTTTGTGAGAAGCATTAATGCAAATTATGCCTCTTTTATAATTTGTATTCAATGGCCCTCTTTTGTTCCACTTGAAAGTGAAAGTGAAGTTGCTCAGTTGTGTCCTACTCTTTGTGACCCCATGGACTGTATACTACCAGGCTCTTCCATCCATGGCATTTTCCAGGCAAGAATACTGGAGTGGGTTGCCATTTCCTTCTCCAGGAGATCTTCTCGACCCAGGGATTGAAACCAGGTCTCCCGCATTGTAGGCAGATGCTTTACCATCTGAACCACCAGGGAAGTCAAATAACAGTGGTATTTTGTGCATCATATTGTCAGAAAATAATTATTTTTTGTCTTTGGATTCTAATCTTATTAGTTTGTCCTTTCAGGCCCTAATTATATAAAATAAATACTCCCAACTTCTCCAGGTCATTTTATCTCCATTAGCTTCTTCTACCATGTCTTTCACACTCTTCTGTGCCCCCATCTTCATATATAACTAAGATAGCCAGGCGATATGCTTTTACAATCTTTAAAGTACCTGAGTTAAGAATATCTGTAAAATTTGTAACCAATTTTCTGATTTCCTACTTTAGTCTTTCAGTGTTTATACAGGAGAATTCATCTTATCCATTCATAAGCAAGCACTTAAAAGTATTGTGCCTGGCTTGCAATTAGGTATTAAGCTTGAAATATTTCCCCTTAGTAGACAGATTAGAGCATACATATCTCCTGATAACATGTGTAATAGGGTAGATTTAAATAATTGATTAACTAAACATAAGAGCAAATTGCTTCATAGATCATTTCTTTTCCATTGTATAGAAAAATGTCTGAGTTTAATGCCTGAAAATTGTCTGACTTTTCACTGTATACAGCATGGTTTCATATTATTGTCAATAAGAGCTGACATGAATTCTGTTTACAGTCTCCTAGTGTCATTGTGGCCATAATAAAGAATATAACCTATTGGTTCCTTTGTTCTGTTATTTTATTAACGTATATAACATTAAAGTATTACTGTGTGTCAGCCATAGTGTATACAGTGTGAGTCAGACCTGTATTGTGAATGCAAGAGATGCAATATAATAAACCAGACACTGCAAATGCAAGTTCCATTATGTCTTTCTGGATAGGTTAATCTTTATGCCTACTATCCATATACTTTGCAGCAGAAGATGCTTACTTCTGCCTCATCCTTGCATCCTTCCAGCTACATCTACCTCATTGGTCAAGCTTCATTATAAATGACCCAGACTTTCTACTTTAGGGTCAGAGATTCCATCAGAAAGTTGCTGTGTCACCAAAGCATTCTGTTTACACCACCTACAGTCTATGCAAAATGGGCTTATAAAGACACCAGGTTCCTCTACCCAAGCAATTCTCCAGGCAAGAATACTGGAGTGGGTTGCCATGCCCTTCTCCAGAGGATCTTCTTGACCCAGGGGTTGAATCCACATCTCTCTACATCTCTTGCATAGGTAGATTGCAGTTAGATTCTTTACAACTTGCACCACCTGGGAAGCCGAAAGATGACACTACCTAAGAACAATTTCTTTCATATAAATCTGAACTAAGATTAAGACTTTGAGTGGTGAAATTTTTGAAAGTAATAAGATTGAATTAAGCTAGAAAAGGTATTATGGACTGTATTTCTCTGCATTGGAAGAGACAATTTCTTTTTACTCTCTGAGGTATGTTGGATATTTTGAGGACTGTGCAGGTGATTTGGGGTTAGTTACCCTGGGAATCTGTTAAGCAAAATAAATCTTTCTGATGCCATTTTTCAAGTAAACAAGGATCAGTTCAGTTCAGTTCCTCAGTCATGTCTGACTCTTTGCGATCCCATGGACTGTAGCATGCAAGATTTCCCTGTTCATCACCAACTTATTTTATTAAAGTAAACAAGGATAGAAAAATGTTATAATCTATTTATTATTATTATTTTGACTGCACCATGAAGCATGTAGGATTTTAGTTTCCTGACCAGAGATTGAACATGGTCCCTGGCAGTGATAGCACAAAGTCCTAACCATTGGACTCCCAGGGAATTTCTATAATTTTAATGACATTATTTTGGGAAGAAGATGAATTCCTAAATAATCCAAGCTTGATGATCGTTATTCTGTGTGGGATTCATATGAGGGATAAACTGAGCCCCTTCCCACCATATCATTTCTGGGTGTGAGTAGAAAGCACAGCATCTACAAATAAGGGGAAAAATATGAGGTAAAATATTATTTACCATGTGATTAAGTCATTGACATATCTACAATAACTAACAAATTGTTGGTTATTTTAAAATGAGAGCCATAAATTTCAGTAATGTATTTTGGCATGTGAGGTATATAGTCAAAGCCATTGCTAGGGACTGAGTTTTCCAATGATGAGCACAGCAATATCTCCATTCCACAGGTTTTTTTCTACAGTGTGACTAATAGAATCTATTCTCTCCTTGAAACTGAATGACTCCTTACGATTATCTCAGCATGTTGTATAAACATACCATGTACATCCACCATGGTCATCTGTGATGCTTGCTCTTGGAAGAGCAGAGAGACCCCAAGAAAAGGCTCTGTGAATGTCTATTTGCTGACAGTATAGATGCCATCCCAGATGACAGCTAGTGCTAAATTGCCATCTATGTGAATTTACCATTTTGAAAGTAGATCCCCCAGCTCTAGCTGAATTCCTTCCGCTAAATCTCTTAAAGACAAGCTCCCTGCTGAATCTTTTCCAAACCCTCCATAAACTACAAATACATGTACAAAAAAAATGACTTTTGTTCTTAGTCCACAAAGCTTTGTGATGTTTTATGAAGCAGTGCATATAACCAGTGACTAATACTTTGTGTTACCCTTGATCATTTTTTTTTTTTAAATTCCCATTAGAGATGGGACATGCTATTGCAGTTTTTCTGCCTTTATCCCAATATTATACTTAAGCTTTGCCATTTGTAGTTGTATTAACTATTTATTCCACTTGATTCATAAGAAATAGCATCACAATGGGATTATGAGTGAACTAGGAAATTAATGAACACAGCTTGGAAGTCCTAGATTTTAAAACTGGAAAATATTTTTAAAGAGGATTTTTTTAAATCTCTCTTCCCTCTGGATTTATAACAGATTACATGTCTGATCAGACTTTCTGTGAGGTGGTTATGAGAATGATTTTAGTGATTGGAAGATGGTTAGATCACATTTAGCAAGCATCTTTATAAATGATGCTGTGTGTTAAGTAATTAAAAACTTGTATAACAATTAGAGGATGACATATTTTAGATTGGTGTTCATTTGATCCCTTCTTCCTTATCATGGAATTTAAAAAAAATTCATAGTCCATTTCATTTAGTCAGCTTTGGTTTATTCAATGTGCTTATAGACCCACAAGAAATAATGAAAAACAAGAAATACAGAAATTTCTTTGAGACCTGTATAAAATGATTTTAGTGATTGGAAGATGGTTAGATCACATTTAGCAAGCATCTTTATAAATGATGCTGTGTGTTAAGTAATTAAAAACTTGTATAACAATTAGAGGATGACATATTTTAGATTGGTGTTCATTTGATCCCTTCTTCCTTATCATGGAATTTTAAAAAAATTCATAGTCCATTTCATTTAGTCAGCTTTGGTTTATTCAATGTGCTTATAGACCCACAAGAAATAATGAAAAACAAGAAATACAGAAATTTCTTTGAGACCTGTATAGCTTTTGTGATATGGTTCATACCAAAATGAGCTGGATTATTCAGATTAGCTTTCTAACATTTGAACTAAAAACATGATATTCTGTTTACACAAAAACCATTGGAACTGGAGCAGAACTTATTGAGTTTTATGTGTATTAATTTTATAGGGTCTTTACCAAAAAAAAGAAAGAGAAATTTTGAGCAAATTGAAAGATTGTTGTTGTTGCTGTTACTAGGTAGTGTCCAACTCTTTGTGACCCCATGGGCTGTAGCACTCCAGGCTTTCCTGCCCTTCACTATCTCCTGGAATTTGCTCAAGTTAGTAATGCCAGTCAACCATCTCCTCCTTTGTTGTCCCCTTCTCCTTTTCAAAGATAGTAAGTGAGTTTAAGAATGTGAATGGGTCATACACAGCAAAGGAGAATAAGTAGAAAAAATTCATGCTGTTAAGTTTGTCACAGGACCTTGAAGCCAGAACTTGCTATAGACTAATCTCCATGAAGACTGGCTCTCTCTGAATCATCAATTTAAATCTCCATGAAAACTGCCTCTTCCTTCTGTAACTTCTATCCTTCTGTAACTTCTACATTGTTATAATATTCATCACCATCACCATTAACCAAAATCACTTGATATCAAAAAGCTAAAGAGAAATAAGAATTGCCTATGGTAAATGGGTTCACAAAGGAGACTGTGAGCTATAAATGAAGAGAAGGTGAATCTCATTATGACAACACCCTCAAAATGAATAAAACCTTCAGAGATGAATAGATTTCCAATGATGGAACAGGATATTACAGGAAAAAATATTAGCATAGAAAAAAAATTGAAACATTCAGATTTAAAGGTCCGCAACTCATTTCGACTAACTGAAGCAGGAGTCCTAGAAAAGACATAGTAAAATAGAGGTTAGGGGTTAAAGCCAAAATAATAAGATGAAGGTCCATGTATATCCCAAGACGAAGTTTAGATTTGAAATTGAAGGTGATTTTAAAAAGTTACAAAAGACTTAGTGTAGGAAATGGCATGACTGAACTTGAGTTTTACAAATATAATTTCAAGAGGAAGAAGATTAAAAGCTATAAGGTGAATGTGTTCAGTTCAGTTCAGTCACTAAGTCGTGTCCTACTCTTTGCGACCCCATGAATCGCAGCACACCAGGCCTCCCTGTTCATCACCATCTCCCGGAGTTCACTCAGACTCATGTCCATCGAGTCCACGATGCCATCCAGCCATCTCATCCTCAGTCGTCCACTTCTCCTCCTGCCCCCAATTCCTCCCAACATAAGAGTCTTTTCCAATGAGTCAATTCTTTGCATGAGGTGGACAAAATACTGGAGTTTCAGCTTTAGCATCATTCCTTCCAAAAAATCCCAGGGTTTATCTCCTTCAGAATGGACTGG
>SJYX01000671.1:269321-286157 GCA_006410675.1 Oreotragus oreotragus | reverse complement strand
AAGATAAAACAAGTGTCAAATATGGCCTGAAAAATAATGGATAGAATTTTGTCAAACTTCATATGTATGAAGTTATCACAGAAAAAAATATATTTATATAAAGAAAAAATAATGGATTTTTACTACTTTGAATTGCATTCAGTATAATTTTTAGAAAGAAGAAAAAAAACCTTTATATCAATCTTTGCATTAATAAATAACATTATAGTTTTTGTTTTTGAGGCTGGATTTATACAAATTTGTCAGTAACTTCTTTAAAGTTCTTCTTTGTCATATTCATTAGCTGTTACAGCAGATTTGTCAATCTATTTTCTCTTCTTATTGGTCAAGCATCTTTCTTATCTTTCTTATTCATTTTGAAAAGCATTTTAATTTTCAAATTATTATTTTACATGAATTAGCATATACAAATGGTTAAAAAAGTCTTAAATATAAGATATGTGAAGATTCATAACAATCTAAGAAATCTATTATAGTATTATTTTGTGTTTTCTCACAAATTTTCCATGAAATACCTTAACATATAAAAATATATAATCAGTTCAATTACATTTGTTAAAAACTTCTGAAGCTATTTTTCTTCTAAAAAAGCACTTAAAATGGCTAAATGGAGGGAAGATTGACATTATCTATTCATTAATTCAGAATGAGTATCCAGTTCTTGATGGAAACAATCAAGGAAATAAACATTTCTCTTTTGAAATCTTTGGCAGCATAAGATGAGCATCTTTTGTCAGTTCTCCAAGAATTCTCTTTTGAAATTTGAATCCACTTTTCTTTGGAAGGTTCCATTTCTTTACTTTTGTGGTTTCATAATGAATGGCCTATTCCACAATTTCCATGCACAAAGTTTCAAAGGATGATTTCAAAGCTTAGTGTTTCACTGTACACTTTTCAAAGCTAATTCTGGTTGTTTGTGAATATATTTTGCTTCTGATTAACCTCATTAAAGCTTCACATAGTGGGGAATGATTGCTGATAAAAGAAAAATTACATACGGCTCTTACAAAAAGAATTATATAATACTTTTGAGGGTGGAGCCAAAAAAGATGCACTGAAAGAAGGTAAAATAAATGTGAATCCTTACGACCTTACTGTCAAGTTGAATTTGTATAGCTAAGCATTGGAGGATGTCTCTGTGGCTAGAAATTCTCCATATTAATTTTCACATAAAAATTCTTTGTATTAATATTTGATAAAGGATAAATAATACAAATGCAGTAAGTTGAAGCTTACAGATATATTGAGTTGGGAATGTGTTAGTTGGTTAATCATGTCCAACTCTTTGCAAACCCATGGACTGTAGCCCACCAGTATCCTCTGTCCATGGAATTCTCCAGGCAAGATTACTTTAGTGGGTAGTCATTCCCTTCTCCAGGGCATCTTCTTCACCCAGGGATCAAACCTGGGTCTCCTATAATGTAGGCAGATGCTTTACCATCTAAGCGAAGCCTTATTTAGCATTTAGGGAAGGCTTATTTAGCATTGTTCAGTCAATCATAATGATGAAACAAAGCCAACCAACTTTTGGTTAGTGTATATATGCTTTCCGGGGAAGGCAATGGCACCCCACCCCAGTACTCTTGCCTGGAAAATCCAATGCATGGAGTAGCCTGGTGGGCTGCAGTCCATGGGGTCGCTAACAGTCGGACAGACTGAGCGACTTCACTTTCACTTTTCTCTTTCATGCTTTGGAAAAGAAAATGGCAACCCACTCCAGTATTCTTGCCTGGAGAATCCCAGGGATGGGGGAGCCTGGTGGGCTGCCATCTATGGGGTCACACAGAGTCGGACACGACTGAAGTGACTTAGCAGCAGCAGCAGCATATATGCTTTCAATTTGTCTGCAAAGTACACACGTCTTTGTTGCCTTTATACAAAGTACATTGTTCTCCAGAAAGAGAAATCTATCATATATTAATGCATGTATGTGGAATCTAGAAAAAATGGCACAGATGAAGTTATTTGTAGGGCAGGAATAGAGACACAGACAGAGACAGATACGTGGACATAGGCAGGGGAAGGAATGAATTGGGAGATTGGGACTGATGTATGTGCATTGCCACATGTAAAACAAATAGTGGGAACCTGCTATTACAGCTCAGAAAGTTCAGTTTGGTACTTTCTGGTGACCTAGATGGGTGAGGGGAGGTCCAAGAAGGAGGGGATATATGTATACATACAACTGACTCAGTTCATTGTACAGCAGAGATGAACACAACATTGTAAAGCAACTATACCCCCAAAACAGAAGCAAAACAGACTGTTCTCACTGCCATACCATAGACATACAATTGAACGATGATACCCAAGCCTTCTTTTATTTTTATTTGGGAATTTGGAAACTTTGAATCCAGGCAGCTAGCGTCTCTCTCCTTAGCTCTAGCAAAACTCGCTATTGTTGTCACTAGTCTCTTGTGTGCCAAATCCAACACTTACGATGAACCTAGATTTATGAAACAAAGCTGTGCACACACTTTCCGCTTATTTCCTTTTGTCTGTATAATAGTGTCTTGAATTCCTTAACCTGACATAAAATCTTCCTGGTCTGTTTTCCCCGCCCCAAATCCCCATTCACTCATCCTCACCATCTCTCCTTGTCAACTGTGTCCCAGGTTTGGTCACACCTTGAGCCTTTCACATGTTACTCCTTTTTTTTTTTTTTTTTAACTAAGAAACTCAGCAATTTTCGTGTGGTAGTTAGGATAAAAGTTTGAAAATTTAAGGCTCAGAAAAAGTACCTGTTCATCTCAACATATTCCTGACATCTATCACACTGAATGACCTTTTCTGGGTCCATAGGTTTAGGGACAGTCTTATTCCTCTTGAAATCTCTGATGTGAAGAATGTGCCCACCATTTATAAGTTCAGTAAATGTTTTTGGTTAATATATACATATTTAAAATACATTATATATATGTATATGTATGTATGTATGTATGTATATATACATTTAAAAGTGAATAATGAGAAAGAATGGGGTTGGGAGAGATACAAAGAGATAGACAGGGCCTACAGCTGCAAATTTCATCATGGCTGAAACTGTTTCAATGCCCAGTATCTTAGAAATCTGAAAAATACTGAGATGGATATGTTTTATTAATGTTTGATTCCTGTCCTCAAAACATGCTTAAATGTAACCCAGTTTAAAAACAAAACAAAACAAATTAGGCCTCACTAGGGTGAAAAATAATAAAATGTGGATAAGTATATATCTTTACTACATTCACTGTCAACTATTCATAAAGAACCCGGTGTGTACAATGTACTCTGCCAACTGATATATGCCATATGATATACACTGTGTGATATATTTACCAACTGTTAAAAATTCAGTCATTTGGAACAATGTGACTGTGATTTTACAGAATGGTACACAACTACCAGCATTGTCATATTGCTGTCACTCCTTTCTGGAAAATCTTCCTAGCATCCCCCTGGTTCTATAAGGAAAAGCATCAGTTGATGTGTTCATCTTACTCAGCCTAGGGAGTATCTCCATCACTGCAGTGAACTCACTGCACTATACTTATCATTGTGTAATCAACCAAAGTGTAAGTTCCTTAAAGACAGGCATAAAAAATGGATTCATCATTTTCCCTCTCTGATGCCAGGAATCCAGTGCTGTATATGCAAAATATGATTGTCTAATACATTTATAAATATATGGTAAGCCCTATATATCACATGAATTTTTTTAGAGAAGATGCACTATGTGTATATTTAAATTTCTTGAAGCATTGCTTTTGTTAGCGCTTTCACAATTTTTGGAAATGTTGCCATAGTGTAAAGATCATATTTTCTAAAATAAAGTTTTAAAAAAAGATTAGTTAAAATTTCATCCTTGGGTGCTCAAGGACTTGAGAAACAACAATGAAGCTTTGTGACTATAAGAAAGAAAGAATTTATTTCCTGTAACTGAATGTTGCCAATTTTATCAAATTAAAGGAAATTATTTATCTGTCTTTCAAATTGTTTCCAGTGGCACTGATGTGGGAAAAATATTGAACAAAAATGGAAGTAATTATTTGCAGTTAACTGTAGTATATTTTCTTACCTCACAATTAGAACAGTTGTTATAGAGTGTGTTCAATAGCACATAACTACTATGATTTAAAAATTCAGCTTCATCACTTATGAAATATAATTGACAAAAACATTATATTAAAGCAGTAATTTTTTATAATTTTATAAGTATAAAAAATAATTCAAAATCACAGAATGGAGAAAATATAGGCAAAACCATAACACAGTTACTCATAGCAAAAGGGTATACTTGAGAAACAACAATGAAGCTTTGTGACTATAAGAAAGAAAGAATTTATTTCCTGTGACTGAATGTTGCCAATTTTATCAAATTAAAGGAAATTAGTTATCTATCTTTCAAATTGTTTCCAGTGGCATTGATGTGGGAAAAATATTGAACAAAAATGGGAGTAATTATTTGCAGTTAACTGTAGTATATTTTCTTACCTCACAATTAGAATAGTTGTTATAGAGTGTGTTCAATAGCACATAACTACTATGATTTAAAAATTCAGCTTCATCACCTATGAAATATAATTGACAAAAACATTATATTAAAGCAGTAATTTTTTATAATTTTATAAGTATAAAAAGTAATTCAAAATCACAGAATGGAGAAAATATAGGCAAAACCATAACACAGTTACTCATAGCAAAAGGGTATATATTATACTAACTTTTAGATAAATAGGTAGAAAGACAGAAAGATGACATAACTATACGAGTGCATTTCTTCTTTACATGCAATATGTACTCACTTTACACTGAATACTTCTAACACATTTCATGCAATGAGCTTTAGCTACAGATGTGCAGTGTTTGGGGTCTCATTTTGATATTGAACTAATAGCCAATGCTTACTTTCAAAATTTTGAGTGTAAACTAAGTAAAGTATGTCACACTTTAATTTTCAGAAAATTGATTTTCCTAATTATCTTTTAAATTAAAATTATGTTTACTGGTTATCCTGTTATCTGTTAATAATTTATGGATCATGACATCTCCTGAGATCTTGAAAATTATTGATCTTTTCCTCATCAATTAGCAGAGATGCACGTAGATGAAATCTTCCACATGCATTTTCAAGATATTCATTGGTTGTTTAGTCACTAAGTCATGGCCAATTGTTGTGACCCCATGGACTGTAGCCTGCCAGACTTCTCTGTCCATGGGATTCTTCAAGCAAGACTACGGGAATTGGTTGCCCTTTCCTTCTCTAGGGTAACTTCCCGATCCAGTAATCGAACTGGGGTCTCCTGCACCGGGATCTCTTGCATGTAAGATATCGATGGGCACATTGAAATACATTAATGAATCCCTGAAAGTTTTTGGAAATGAAGGTATGGAAAACTTCTGATTTCATACTCCAAATATCTTCCGTTTAACTCTAGGAAAAACTGCATGATTTATATATGTAATATCTTTCTTTTATTACTATTCAATTATTTTCGAGAGCTAGGTAACAGTAGTAAAATGGTATTCACTAAGTCTTAACTGATTCTCTGTGTGCCCCAAGATATATATTGTCATATAATATTTCCCATGTTCCAATAACTGTAAATTATCATCATATTGGTGTGGCTCGTTGGTAAAGAATCTGTCTGCAGTACAGGAGAAACTTGCAGGAGAGGCGGTTCGATCCCTGGGTCAGGAAGATCCCTTAGAGAAGGAAATAGCAAACCACTCCAGTATTCTTGCCTGGATAATCCCATTGACAGAGGAGAATGGGGAGCTATCATCCATGTAGTGGCAAAGAGTCAGGCATGACTTCATGACTAACACAACAACAAACAACAATATACATTATGTATGTGTGTGTGTGTGTGTGTGTGTGTGTGTGTGTGAATGCTTTTGTACTCAGAATACTGAAGAGGGTTGCCATTTTCTTCTCCAGAGGGTCTTCAAGACCCAGGGTCCAACCCATGTCTCCTGCATTGGCAGGTTGATTCTTTGAGCCACCTGGGAAGTCTATACATATATATACACATGCATGCATGTATAGACATGATAATAAGCATGTACAATACATATGTCATGCTATGTTCAGTGATAATAGTTATACTCTACTAAAAGTTATTATGACCTCCAATCTTGGTACCAGATATTAACAGAAAACAACGAAATTTTCCTGATGAGAAGTGTTTTAGAAAACAACTAAAGTGCAAAGTTTCACTAGACTTCTCAAATAAAAATGATGTAAACCCACAGATGACAGTTTAATGGGTTTAGGCAGCAGGATGGGGCTATATAATATCAAGATAGATGATGTTGAATCCCATGGATAGATTCAGTTACTGACTCTACAGATCAATAATGGCAATCATGGTGATGATTTACAGTTGGGGAAACATATTTTGGTGGTATCTAGGGCTTGTCTGACAATGCATATTCAAAAGACAGATTGAATGCCCTGAAATGTTAACCTTGTCATTGATGATTTTAGAATTTTCTTGAAATGCACTAAAAAAGACTGTTTTTACTTTTTAAAATTATTAGGCTGAATAAAAATATGTAGTTATATCAGTTAACCTGAAGACTTAGTATGTTTCAAAACATGACACAAAGGTTTTAGACTTACAGTCACAAAGTCTAATATTAATCTTTACTCTTTTAAATGTGAGTTCAATATAGATTAGGAAATAAAAAAGTTTCACCTCGATTTAGCACTTGATGTAAACCCACAGATGACAGTTTAATGGGTTTAGGCAGCAGGATGGGGCTATATAATATCAAGATAGATGATGTTGAATCCCATGGATAGATTCAGTTACTGACTCTACAGATCAATAATGGCAATCATGGTGATGATTTACAGTTGGGGAAACATATTTTGGTGGTATCTAGGGCTTGTCTGACAATGCATATTCAAAAGACAGATTGAATGCCCTGAAATGTTAACCTTGTCTTTGATGATTTTAGAATTTTCTTGAAATGCACTAAAAAAGACTGTTTTTACTTTTTAAAATTATTAGGCTGAATAAAAATATGTAGTTATATCAGTTAACCTGAAGACTTAGTATGTTTCAAAACATGACACAAAGGTTTTAGACTTACAGTCACAAAGTCTAATATTAATCTTTACTCTTTTAAATGTGAGTTCAATATAGATTAGGAAATAAAAAAGTTTCACCTCGATTTAGCACTGCAGGATTCCCATTAGAATCAAACTGAAAAATGATACATTGTGTTGTATTCAGAGAGGGTACCAGGACTGTAAGAATTTGGACATTATTGCATCAGTTAGGAAAACAATCACTGACATCTTTACTATAAGAAAAATTTCATTTTTTCTTGTGGGGATTGGTAAAAATGCAATTAATCAAAAGTCAGTGTCAAGGTAATCGAATGTTCTTCTTTCTTCATTCAAAATAATAAATAATAACATTCAGAGTTTTATTCCCTCAAGTTGTTAATTTCATAACTATTATTCATTTTTGGTGTGTCTGAGAGAGTTATATATAATTATAATATTGCATATACAATAGCATGTATAATAGCTCAAGTCATATGCATAGGAGTAGTCCTATTATTAGGCACTACAATTAACTATAGCTATTGCTCTTGTAATGCAGTGGTACAAAGAGATGAGACTGAACATGTCTATGTGGGAGGACTGGCATTTTTTTTTTTTTCTGGAAAGCACTAGCAAGTGTCAACCTCTGAGTTGAAGTCCTGGAAACTATCTGTCAACAAGCCTTTTCTTTATCTGTGCCTTTGTTTCCATATCTGTAAAATGCCAGTCGATATAAGTAAAAGAAACAAATGCGAACTTCCAAAGTCATCTCATTGACAGATAGCAAACTCCAAAAAAAATACTAACATGTTTACATCATGTGTTGGGCTTAATTTGAAATGATTTCAATAATTTTATTTTTCCCAATAAATATAGTCAATAATGTACTGCTCCTGCTGCTGCTGCTAAGTCACGTCAGTCGTGTCCGACTCTGTGTGACCCGATAGACAGCAGCCCACCAGGCTCCCCCGTTCCCGGGATTCTCCAGGCAAGAATACTGGAGTGGGTTGCCATTTCCTTCTCCAATGCATGAAAGTGAAAAGTGAAAGTGAAGTCACTCAGTCGCATCCGACTCTTAGCGACGCCATGGACTGCAGCCTACCAGGCTCTTCCGTCCATGGGAGTTTCCAGGCAGGAGTACTGGAGTGGGGTGCCATTGGCTTCTCCTCAATAATGTACTATAATTTATTATTTTATTGTTTTCATAGAAATACATTTTTACTTTTTAGGCAAGAATCTTTAATATGTTTTACATTACCAATAACTGCAAGCTTCATTTTATGTTAAGGATACAGGTTTAGAACAAATATAGTTCCTCTTATTCTCTCATTTAAGTCAGTCTTTGTTCTATTAAACAGATATCTTGTGAACCCTTATGCAACCCTTTTTTTTTTTTTTTTCTCACCTCTTCTTCACTTTAATACTTTCTGTGTATTGCTTGGACTTCCCTGGTGGCTCAGTGGTAAAGAATCTGTCTGCCAATACAGGAGACAAGTGTTTGATTTCTGGGTCAGAGAGATCCCTGGGAGCAGGATATGGCAACTCCAGTACAAAGGAGCCTGGTGGGCTACACACCAAGGAGTCACAAAGAGTGGGACACCGCTGAGCATGTGCACACACATGCACACACATACATACACACAGAGGTTTAACCCTATAGTCATTCATGATATCCATCCATTGCCTACATCTCCAGAGAACTTCAAGTTGCTGATTTCACATATTCATTTCCAAAACCTCATTAAGTTTATCTCCTTGACTGCTATATGCCTATATTGCATGCGGTTGATTGTAGTTGTAAAGAATGTTTTCAATCCCCTCCATCTACCCATTCTAAGCCTGTCTCATTTTCTTCTTTCTCTATTTTCAAGAATTTATTCATTTTAATGTTACATTTAATTTATTATATTTAATTACACACTGTGTGNTAAGTTTATCTCCTTGACTGCTATATGCCTATATTGCATGCGGTTGATTGTAGTTGTAAAGAATGTTTTCAATCTCCTCCATCTACCCATTCTAAGCCTGTCTCATTTTCTTCTTTCTCTATTTTCAATAGTTTATTCATTTTAATGTTACATTTAATTTATTATATTTAATTACACACTGTGTGGTTATTATTTATTTCTTAGCTATGTCCTTTCCTAGAATGTACATCCTTACCATGGTGGGATCTCTGATGTTTTAGTCACAGATCTATGCCACGTGTCTAGTGCATTAAACATTCAATATCCATTGAAAGAATGAATACCACATATCCTTCAAAATTTAGGTTCTCAACTTCAGATTCTTCATATTATATGGGTTTTACAGAAAACTGTTTACTTTAGACCCACTGACATTACTAAAATCACATCTAGCATGTGTGTGTGTGTATGCTTATATGTGTTTTGCAGATAAAATGTTAATTTACTTTTCTTTCTCATTTCTAGTCTCCATCCTGAATGGATATATTGCTATTGAAAACTTTCACAGAATAATTACAGTGAACTGTAGACAGGTTGTGTCCCTTTTGACACCTCCTTGCTTCTGAGTCACACCCTTTCTGAGAAATGCATGGTTTCTGCAGGAGACAAAAACAGAACTTCTCCACGTATATGTGGGGAATAATTAAATTTACTGAGTTGGAGTTTTTTATTTTTAAGCATTTTTCTCTAAAACATTTTTAATACAAATTCAGCTTTAAATGTCAATCAATTTAATACTGTAATTTCTTCAATCCCATTAAATTGATAAATCCCACTGCATTCTTTCCTCATTTAAAAAGTGGATTATTTTCTAGACTTGTAAAACTTTTGGTTAACAGTTTAGTGAGGGGACATTTCTCATTTTGGAGATGAGGAAACTGAGGCCCTGAAATATTACAAAACTGGTCCAAGATCAGTAATATGAATCCTTCATACTTTTAAATAGTTCCTGAGACTATTCTTTTCCGGAGCTAATATAAAACATTTCATGCATGCAGGAAATTATACTTTCATGTCTCTTTTGGGAAAGGAAAAATTACAATTGAAAATATTTCTCATTCAGATAGCCTTAATTCTATTTGACATTTTAACTGTACTATCTTTATCCTATATAATGAATGGATTAAGTAATTACATTTCTCTATAGATTCTATTAGCATAGGCAGACATTTGAATTTGGGAAACCAATTTAGCTGGTAAATTAGATGAAGAAGTTAGTTGGAATAGCCTGAGGAAAATGAAAAATAGGATTTCTTTTACACTAAGTCACAGGTTACAAAATTAGAAGTCTACATTGTTCTTTGCAAAAAAAAACCCATCTCATTCACATGATAATACACCCTACTACATTTTATACGAATTCACTGCACAATATCATATTTTTTCCTTCTTGTTACCTGATATAATCATTCTCTCTCTTTAATATAGCTAAAAAGTAGTTGAGATTCCATAGTTCTTTCTCATGTTCTTTATTATAATACATCATCACTTCAGAATGGAAGCTAGATGAATTCCATCTGTAAGATTTTTTTTTTCACCTGAATATGCACATCATATGGTGTTAGAGTAGCCTGCTGTGCCTTTTGACTCTGCAGCCACAGCTGTGATTATCAGAGTCTCTGTATGCTTATAGAGTTTGAGTGAACTATAGGAGTTGGTGATGGACAGGGAGGCCGGGCGTGCTGTGATTCATGGGGTTGCAAAGAGTCAGATACGACTGATCGACTGAACTGAACTGAACTGAATATGCTTATAGAAGATGCTGATTATTTGATACAGCATATATTTGTAATATGTAAATCAAAGCAAACAGAGGTTGGCTTTTTGAGATATTTTATAGTACCTAAATAATTATAAATGATACTTAACTTCCAAAAATAGATAATCATTGTGTCCTTAATAAACCAGGTGTCACAGGCTTACAGGAGATTCTCTTCTGTCCTTCAAAATATCTTTACAGTTTCATTATTATGTTTTTTTTATTACTTCAAATGAGGGAACACAGTCAGTGAAGTTCAGATGTGTATGTGACACACACACAATGTCAGAGCTAGAAGCATCCTTATTTTTTTTAATTTAAATTTATTTACTTTAATTGGAAGCTAATTACTTTACAATATTGTATTGGTTTTGCCATACATCAACATGAATCCGCCACAGGTGTATACGTGTTCCCCATCCTGAACCCCCTCCCACCTCCCTTCCTGTACCATTCCTCTGGATCATCCCAGTGCACCAGCCCCAAGCATCCTGCATCCTGCATCGAACCTAGACTGGCGATTCATTTCACATATGATATTATACATGATTCAATGCCATTCTACCAAATCATTCCACCCTCTCCCTCTCCCGCAGAGTCCACAAGACTGGTCTATACATCTGTGTCTCTTTTGCTGTCTCGCATACAGGGTTATCATTACCATCTTTCTAAATTCCATATATATCCATTTGTATACTGTATTGGTGTTTTTCTTTCTGACTTACTTCACTCTGTATAATAGGCTCCAGTTTCATCCACTTCATTAGAACTGATTCAAATGTATTCTTTTTAATGGCTGAGTAATACACCATTGTGTATATTTACCACAGCTTTCTTATCCATTCATCTGCTGATGGACATCTAGGTTGCTTCCATGTCCTGGCTGTTATAAACAGTGCTGCGATGAACACTGGGGTATAAATACCTACTTTGGAATATGTAAAGAATGTAACTAGGACAGTACCTCAGGGTCTTATAATAGCTCTCATTGAGTGAGCATCCACAATGAGTTTAATCAATACCTTACTTTGTCCACAAGCCATCTGGATTAAGACTTGAGAATTAGAGAAGTTTAATACTGTGACATGGCTGAAGTCCCATTCCCTAATACCTTGTGTTGACTGGCTTTAGATGAGGAACTATGTTGTTGTTGTTCAGTCACCCAGTAGTGTCTGACTCGTTGAGACACCATGGACTGCAGTACACTAGGCCCCACTGTCCCTCAGCATCTCCTGAGGTTTGCTCAAGTGCATGTTCATTGCATCGGTGATACCAGCCAGCCATCTCATCCTCTGACACCCTCTTCTCCTTCTGTCCTCAATGTGTCCCAGCATCAGGGACTTATCCAATGAGTCAGCTGCTTGCATACAGTTAAAATGTCAAAAACTACAATAAGGGCTAAATAGTTAATATCATGGCTCAATAAGCATTTTCATAATTACTGTAATGTCCGCTTTATTCAAAGACTTTTGTCTGAGTTTCAGATGTGTTTAAGACAATTGGAGAAGTAAAAATCAATGCTTAATGTCAATTATCCAGGGAGTTATTACATGTATGTACCTACTTTAATTGAAAGAAATGAATAAATATTTATATTAGTAGTATATTCTGATTAGTATTATTCTTCAATGATGTCTTTTTTTTTTTCTTTTGTGTTTTAATTTTATTTTTATTTTATTTTACTTTACAGTACTGTATTGGTTTTGCCATACATTGACATGAATCTGCCACGGGTGTATATGAGCTAACAATTTTTTACTAGTCAGTCATAAAATGTTGAAAATGCATTAACCAAAAAAGGAAAAACTTTTAATGTGTAAGGTGCTTTAAAAAGCCCATTCTTCTCTGAAATTATATAAAAATACACTGAAAAATACTGAACATTTGGTAATCTCAACAGATTAATTAGCCTAATTACTTCAATGATTAGTTGTTTGGCTGTTTTAGGAGTTACTTCAAAGATGAATTTGTTTAGTGTAGCTTTATAAATGAAATCTGTTTCTAAAATATAAAATCCAGGGAAGTTAGCCAAGTTCATGATCTTGAAGTTAACTAAGTACACTAATAATAATAATTCTCATATTAACTAAATTATTCAGATATAATTAATAGTGTCTGAAATTCCAAATTCCTCAGAGAAACAGCAATTTGATATTTTGACCAAATATCTGGAAGTCTTCACTGCATCTCTCTACTCTAATGGTGGTTACTGCATTCTTAATAATTAGGCAGCATTTTTGTTAGGGCAAGTTGTTCTACCTTGAAAGAGAGGATATAATTGAATTATTTAAATAGCATGTAAATAAATCAAGTGCATATGTCATTGCCACTGGGCTAATTGCATCATCTAAGCATTTTTAAAATACTTGCTCTTATGTACATTTATATTTTTAATAGATTCATTTTTAAAGAGCATAAAAATCAGGTTCATTTTCCTTCATCCCTGTGATTCCCACTAAGGATTTCTGGGGTGTTAATCAGGAAGTTTGAATTCTTAAATCATATCCAGGTAATTAAAGATGAATCAGCAACTGTACTCTGAGAAACACTGATAGTGTCTGACTTCCAACATACATAACTATAAATATATGTTTCTGGGATGCCTTGCATTGAATGTCATTTAGTTAGATCAGATAAATTGCTAAGTAAAGCCTATGTTGATATTTGGAATTGCTGTATTGAATTGATTGAAGAGTTAGTCTGTTAAGGAAAGTTTCCTGACTTGATTTTAATTTTGATGAGTACATATACAAAAATAAGAATATTTGGTGGTCTGGGTCTAATTACTTTGTATTCACAAAGACTGGAATGATACAAAGAGAGAATCTGCCTTGTCCCTAGTCTAAGTGAAGAAAGGAAAATTTGGTGTCAAATGGATGTTAAGAAGCACTACTACAAAAGAAATCTAGTGGAGGTGATGGAATTCCAGCTGAGCTATTTCAAGTCCTAAAAGATGATGCTGTTAAAGTGATGCAATCAATATGTCAGCAAATTTGAAAAAGCTCACAGTGGCCACAAGACTGGGAAAGGTCAGTTTCCTTTCCAACTTCAAAGAAGGGTAACACCAAAGAATATTCAGACTACTGTACAATTGTGTTCATTGCACATGTTATCAGGTTATGCTCAAAATGCTTCAAGCTAGGCTTCACCATTAGGGGAAGGCAATGGCACCCCACCCCAGTACTCTTGCCTGGAAAATCCAATGGATGGAGTAGCTTGGTGGGCTGCAGTCCATGGGGTCGCTAACAGTCGGACAGACTGAGCGACTTCACTTTCGCTTTTCTCTTTCATGCATTGGAGAAGGAAATGGCAACCCACTCCAGTATTCTTGCCTGGAGAATCCCAGGGATGGGGGAGCCTGGTGGGCTGCCATCTATGGGGTCACACAGAGTCGGACACGACTGAAGTGACTTAGCAGCAGCAGCAGGCTTCACCATTATGTGAGCCAAGAACTTCCAAATGTATATTCATTGCATAATAAAGCAAAGGAACTCCAGAAAAAACACCTACTTGTGCTTTATTGACTACACAAAAGGCTTTTACCATGTGGATTGCAACAAACTATGGAAAATTCTTAAAGAGATGGGAAAACAAGACCACCTTACTTGTCTCCTGAGAAACCTGAATGGAAGTCAAGAAGCAACAGTTAGAACTGTATATGGAACAGACTGATTCAAAATTGGGGAAGAAGTATGACAAGGCTATATACTGTTACCCTGCTAATTTAACTTATATGTAGAGAACATCATGTGGAATGCTGGGTTCAGTGAATCCTAAGCTGGAATCAAGATTGCTGTGATTGCTGGGAGAAATATCAGCAATCTCAGATATGCAGATGATATGTCACTCTAATGGCAGAAAGTGAAGAGGAACTAAAGCGTCTCTTGATGAAGGTGAAAGAGGAGAGTGAAAAAGCTGGCTTAAAACTCAACATTCAAAGAACAAAGATCATGGCATCTGGAAGGGGAAATGTGGAAACTGACTTTTGGGCTCCAAAATCACTGCAGACAGTGAGTGCAGAGATAAAATTAAAAGATGCTTGCTTCTTGGAAGGAAACATGACAACACTAAACAATGTATTAAAAGGTAGAGACATCACTTTGTCAGTGAAGGTCTGTATAGTCAAAGTTATGGCTTTTCCAGTAGTCATGTACAGATGTGAGAGTTGGACCATAAGGAAAGCTGAGTGCCGAAGAATTGATGCTTTTGAATTGTGGTGTTGCAGAAGACTCTTGAGAGTCCTTTGGACTGCAAAGAGATGAAACCAGTCAATACTAAAGGAAACCAATCCTGACTATTCATTGGAATGTCTGCTTGTGAACCTGCAGCTTGAATATTTTGGCTACTTGATGTAAAGAGCCAACTCATTGGAAAAGACCCCGATGCTGGGAAAGATTGAAGGCAAAGGAGAATGAAATAGCATCATTAAGTCAATGGACATGAATTTGAGCAAACTCCAGGAGATAGAGAAGGACAGGGGAGCCTGGTGTGCTGCAGTTCATTTGTGTCACAAAGAGTCAGACATGACTTAGCTACTGAACATACATATAGGAAAAATAAAAGAGTTTTGCAGGGAAGCTTGTCCCTAAGTAGAGGTTTATTCATGAAACTGAACCTGGAATTGAGTAAATGAAACTATGAAACTTACAGGAAACTGAACCACAGGACAGACTTATGCCCAAAATGATGATATAATGCTAGAGGTTTTGTTTACCTAATTATAACGCAAGTGAAGAGGGTAGAAATTGTTACTGACTTTCCATGAAGTTGCTGCTAAGTCAGTGGATTCATAGATAACTCCATGGATTTTCTGCATATCTCAGCAACATGACAACATATGAAACAGAAGAGTTTTCTATGTAAACCAAAGTAAAACTGAGAAGAGTGTAAAATCAAAGACCACTCTGCTGAATTTTCTGCACTTCTGGAGTACTTCACAGCTAGGAGAGACAGGGAAGAGGGAGAAAGAGAGAGAGAGAGTTGAAAAAAAAAAAAGAAAGAAACATTTGTTTAAATTGGAGTATAGTTGATTTACAACGTATTAGTTTCAGGTGTAAAACAAAGTGATTTTGTTGTACATATATACTTGTACTTATTTTTAAGATTATTTTCCCATATTGGTTATTGTAGACTATCGAGTAGAGTTCCCTATGCTTCTACAGTAGGTCCTTGTTGATTATCTTTTTTCTTTATAATAGTGCGTATATGTTAATCTCAACCTCTCCTTTCCCCTTTGATAACTATAAGCCTATTTTCTAACTCTGTGAGTCTGTTTAATGTTAGAAATTGAAATATGCTTCTGGGACAGGCATTGATTTATATCCAAAGATCAGATAGAAAAAGGAACTTCTCAGATGATGCTTGAACAATGGAAGATAAGGAACGGGCAATAAGTATATCTTTTAAATATTTTGTACTGCCAAATTTCACTTATTCTCCTTTAGTCTTATTCAAAGTGCAGGGACTTAAGCGGCCATATATTAAAAGAAATGTAGTGTTCACTATTCTGTAGATTTGAGATTCAAGAAAAATGAAATCACCTATAGAAATATAATAATATTTATCAAACACTTTAGATTATGTCTGGTAAAGATTCAAAATTATTTCTGGGAAAATTAATAAAGAAAGAATGAGCAACTGTATTAAAGTTGGTATTGACAATGTGTTATGATTACATTTTCATTTTTCATTTTTTTCTTTCTCATTATTTCAAAAATATTTATTGAATTCTTAATAATTTGTCAAAATATGCTATAGGCTCTGGGAATATGAGTAAAGAAGCCAGGTCAGATCACACTTTCTGAGAGCTTACAGTATTGTAGAGGAAGTAGAGACAGAAAACAAACAAATGCAAAATAAGATGTTCATAAAATATATGAAGGCAATTTAAAATGAAATGATATCTTAAACAGTGTCAGAGAGAGTATTTTAGGAAAAGGTAAAAGAATATCTCTTTGATATAATTGTTAGCTTTTACTTAAGAAATCAGCTCCAAAGTTAGTGGATTAAAAGAATAAACTCATTTTCTCTATAATATGCCTTTCTGTGTTGTGTGTGTGTGGTTTTTTTTT
>SJYX01000671.1:218227-269198 GCA_006410675.1 Oreotragus oreotragus | reverse complement strand
TGTGGTTTTTTTTTTTTTTTTTTTTTTGGTTCAGGCTTTCCCATGTGTTTGCAATCAGCTGGAAAGTTGAATGAGAGATGGATTATCTTGAATAGTCTTTTTTACAAGTTTGTAGATTAGCAGGCTATTGGCCAAAGTAACAGGGAAAACCAGTCACTTGCCTCTCATCATCCAGTAAGCTAGTCTGATTTTATTTACATGTGACAGAATAAGCAAAATGATTCCAGTTGTCCCAAAAGAGAGAGTTGCTGAATTCAAGTGGAAAACTCTGCTTGTATCACATTTGTCAGGATCTCATTGGCAAGTCTCATGGCCCAATCTAGGATTAAAGTGAGCAGTACCAAAGAAAATGTAAGACAAGAGGGGAAGTTTTGCATTGCTTTGTTTGGGGCGTGGACCAAGATAGCAGAATAGCAAGTTCCTGATCTTTCTTCTTCCTAGAGATCTGCTAAATAGACAACTTCGTATTGATCAACCTTCCCTGAGAGAAATCCAGAAATGAATTGAGTGACTCCTACCCATTAGAAGACTGAGAACATCTACAAGGAAGTAGGTAGGAAAGGCTGAAATAGAGTCTGGCCATAGACCCCACCCCTGGTACAGAGTCTTACAAATGGGAGGGAAGCCCAAACTCCCAGTTTCTTTATGTGGAACGAAGGGTTTGGGCAACACACATAGAATCCAAACTTAAGGTTCTCACCTGAAATTTGGGCACCCAAGCCACCCGGCTCTGAATGGCAATGTGTTTCATATTTATGAGTCCCAGGGGACCACACTAAATAAAAAAAGTTTTAAATGGGCATACAAGCATTTTCTGCAGCTCCCCTCTCCAGGTCTAGCATAGAGGAAAGGTGCAAACAAAAAAATGCTCATCTCCTACTTTTTCCCTGGAAGGGGTTTTCTGAAACTTTAAAAGTTCCTGTTTGAGGGGCCAGCTTCTAGTCAACCTGTATCTCAGAGTTGGCTAGGATCTTCTTTGCAGTCTGAAATTTTTGGTGGGCACTTACCTTGTGTTTTATTTCAATCTAACAATAAAACTAAGTAACAGAACTTCTCCCTGAAAAGAGCATGTTCCTATATCTAGCATCCTAGCTTACAAGGATACTTCCAATGGAATGAATTTCTATATTACCTACCTCTGAGAGCCAATGAAGCTTAGCATTCAAGAGTCTTCTTAATGGTTAACAAAGAGACAGTTTTGTTTTTTTTTTTAAGAGACAGTTTTTAAATGGATGTGCATGCACTTCTTGTAACTAGCTATATGAACATGTCCTACAGACATACATGGAACACTCCATCCAACCAGCAACCGAATACATATTCTCCAGTACTCACAGAATGTTCTCCAAAACAGAGCAAATGTTAGATCACAAAATTATTACTAGAAAATTAAGGAAGATTGAAATGATATCAAGTATCTTTTTCAATGAAACTAAAAATCAGTAATAGGAAAAATGGATAATTTGCACAACATGTACCTGAACATGGGTCAAAGAGGAATCAAAAGGGATAATAAAAAATCTTTACAGAAATAAAAATGGAAACACAATAGATCAGGCATATGGGATGTAGCCAAATCATTGTAAGAGGGAAATTTTCAAAGATAAACATTCTCAGAAAGGTCTTAAATGAACAATTAAACTTACATTTCAAGGAACTATGAGAAGATCAAACTAAGTACATAGTATACAGAAGGAAGGAAATAACAGAGATCAGAGAAAATATAAATGAAATAAGAATGAGGAAAACACTGGAAATATCAATGAAAGTAACAGCTGGTTTTTAAAAAGGTAAACACAATTAATGAGCCTTTAACTAGATGAACAAAGAACAAAAGAGGGAAGAGCCAAATAAATAATATCAGAAATGAAATATAAGACATTTAATACTTGATACCACAGAGACACCAAGAATCATGAGAAACTGAGCACAAACAATTGTACATCAATAAACTGGATAACCTAGAAGAAACTATAAAATATTGATCAAAAATATTGAAAGAAACCTAAAAAATGGATATTCTGTATTTATGGATTAAAACATTAAGATTGTTAAAATGCCTATGTTACCCAAAGTGATCTACAGATTAAGTGCAATCCTTATCAAAATTCCAAAGGCCTTTTTCAAGAATAGGAAAAAATATTCTAAAATTTGTATGGAACCACAAAAGACTGCAAATAGCTAGAGAAATCTTGAATAAGAAGTACTGGAAGCATTACACTTCCTGAATTCAAATTACATAAAAAAGCTAAAGTGAACAAGGATGTGGTATTGAGATACAGACAGGCACATAGATCAATGGATCAGAATTAAGAACCTAGAAGTAAGCCCACACACATATAGTTAATTAATTTTTTACAATGCTCCTGAAATACACAAAGGGGAAATAATAATCTCTTCAATAAGTGGTGGTCATAAAACTGGATATCCACATACAAAAGAAGAAATCAGAACCCTATCTTACACACAAAATTAACTCAAAGTGAATTAAAAACCTGGGCATAAGATATGAAATTCTACAACTCTTATAAGAATACATGGGGGATAGTCTCCTGACAGTAGTTTAGAAATGATATTTTTAGATTTGGCATCAAAAGCAAAGGAAACAATTGCAGTAATAAATAAGTGGTTTACAGCAAATTAAAAATCTTCTGCACAACAAATCAGTCATCCTGGACAAAAAAGAAAAGTGAACCTATGGAATTGGAGAAAATATGTGCAAACAATATGTCCAATAAGGGTTAAACATGCCAAATATATAAGGAATTCATATAATAGCAAAACAACACAGCAATAATAGCAATAAAATCCATTTAAAAATGGGAAACAACATGAATAAATATTTTTCCTTCAACGGCAGACATAAATATGGCCAATGGGTATATGAAAAGATGGTCAACATTACTGACTATCAGGAAAACGCAAATCATAGCCACAGTAAGTCACTTCCCACTTATTAGTATGTCTTTTACCCTTCTTCTGTGCACTGTTGCTGGGAATATAAACCAGTACAGCCTTTATTGGAAACAGTATGGAGGTTCCTCAAAACATTGAAAAATATCATACCATATAATTCAACAACTTCAGTTCTGGGTATATGTTTGAAAAAAATGAAATAATTATCTTGAACAGATGGCAGCACTCCCACACTCCATGCAACATTACTAATAATAGCTGAGTTAGGAAAACACCAGGTGTCTATCAATAAATTAAAGGATAAAGAATAAAAGATGATGTGGCATATATATAATATTTTTTGGAATGTACTCAGTCATGTGTGACTCTTTTCAACACTTTTGACTGTAGTCCACCAAATTCCTCTGTCCATGGGATTTTCCAGGCAAGAATATTAGAATGGGTTCCTCTTTCCGCCTCCAGGGAATCTTCCAGATAGAGGGATTGAAACTGCATCTCCTGTATCTCCTGCATTGGAGGGAATTCTTTACTCACTGAGCCATTAGGGAAGATTTCAATGTTTTTTTGCTCTACATATACGTATTAATGGGGCTTCCCAGGAGGCACTAGTGGTAAAGAACCAATCTGCCAACGTAAGAAACATAAGAGATGGGTTCGAAACTTGGGTCGAGAAGATCCCCTGGAGGAAGGCATGGTAAACCACTCCAGTATTCTTGCGTGGAGAATTCCATGGACAGTGGAGCCTGGTGGGGTGCAGTCCATATGGTCACAGAGCTGGACACGACTGAAGCAACTTAGTACACACATACATATGTACAAATAATTCTAAGCAAATGTTGGCATGCAAATACAAATGTTAACTTCTTGCTCAGTTAGATGCCAGCTGAAGCCCTCTATAATCCTGTCATCTGTCTTCAGTTCTGAATCCAAGTGAAATCAAGATTTCTGTCTGGTAGAAGACATTCTCACAGCAAAGGAGGTGAAAAAAGAAAAGTCAACAGAGGAAAGAAAAGTGCAATAATATGCAACAGCTCTTAATATTTCTACCCTGAATCCAAGACATGGCATGTCACTTCTGCTCACCTTTCATTGGTCAAAGCAAGTCACAATAATCCCAGGTGTTTGTAGAGGGACATAACCCTCCACAGGAAAAGTCAATGAGTAACCAAGGACAGTATTTCCTCTGCCACAGGTAAAACTAGCAAATTGGATACAAAGTTATGGGAATAAATGAAATAACTTAAAGAGAATGGAGTCCAAAAATAGAAGGAAAATCCTAAAAGACCAAAGAGTTCTTCAATATTTGAAGATAGATGGAAAAGGCAATGGCACCCCACTCCAGTACTCTTGCCTGGAAAATCCCATGGATGGAGGATTTTTGTTTTTTTTTTTAAGAGACAGTTTTTAAATGGATGTGCATGCACTTCTTGTAACTAGCTATATGAACATGTCCTACAGACATACATGGAACACTCCATCCAACCAGCAACCGAATACATATTCTCCAGTACTCACAGAATGTTCTCCAAAACAGAGCAAATGTTAGATCACAAAATTATTACTAGAAAATTAAGGAAGATTGAAATGATATCAAGTATCTTTTTCAATGAAACTAAAAATCAGTAATAGGAAAAATGGATAATTTGCACAACATGTACCTGAACATGGGTCAAAGAGGAATCAAAAGGGATAATAAAAAATCTTTACAGAAATAAAAATGGAAACACAATAGATCAGGCATATGGGATGTAGCCAAATCATTGTAAGAGGGAAATTTTCAAAGATAAACATTCTCAGAAAGGTCTTAAATGAACAATTAAACTTACATTTCAAGGAACTATGAGAAGATCAAACTAAGTACATAGTATACAGAAGGAAGGAAATAACAGAGATCAGAGAAAATATAAATGAAATAAGAATGAGGAAAACACTGGAAATATCAATGAAAGTAACAGCTGGTTTTTAAAAAGGTAAACACAATTAATGAGCCTTTAACTAGATGAACAAAGAACAAAAGAGGGAAGAGCCAAATAAATAATATCAGAAATGAAATATAAGACATTTAATACTTGATACCACAGAGACACCAAGAATCATGAGAAACTGAGCACAAACAATTGTACATCAATAAACTGGATAACCTAGAAGAAACTATAAAATATTGATCAAAAATATTGAAAGAAACCTAAAAAATGGATATTCTGTATTTATGGATTAAAACATTAAGATTGTTAAAATGCCTATGTTACCCAAAGTGATCTACAGATTAAGTGCAATCCTTATCAAAATTCCAAAGGCCTTTTTCAAGAATAGGAAAAAATATTCTAAAATTTGTATGGAACCACAAAAGACTGCAAATAGCTAGAGAAATCTTGAATAAGAAGTACTGGAAGCATTACACTTCCTGAATTCAAATTACATAAAAAAGCTAAAGTGAACAAGGATGTGGTATTGAGATACAGACAGGCACATAGATCAATGGATCAGAATTAAGAACCTAGAAGTAAGCCCACACACATATAGTTAATTAATTTTTTACAATGCTCCTGAAATACACAAAGGGGAAATAATAATCTCTTCAATAAGTGGTGGTCATAAAACTGGATATCCACATACAAAAGAAGAAATCAGAACCCTATCTTACACACAAAATTAACTCAAAGTGAATTAAAAACCTGGGCATAAGATATGAAATTCTACAACTCTTATAAGAATACATGGGGGATAGTCTCCTGACAGTAGTTTAGAAATGATATTTTTAGATTTGGCATCAAAAGCAAAGGAAACAATTGCAATAATAAATAAGTGGTTTACAGCAAATTAAAAATCTTCTGCACAACAAAAGCAGTCATCCTGGACAAAAAAGAAAAGTGAACCTATGGAATTGGAGAAAATATGTGCAAACAATATGTCCAATAAGGGTTAAACATGCCAAATATATAAGGAATTCACATAATAGCAAAACGACACAGCAATAATAGCAATAAAATCCATTTAAAAATGGGAAACGACATGAATAAATATTTTTCCTTCAACGGCAGACATAAATATGGCCAATGGGTATATGAAAAGATGGTCAACATTACTGACTATCAGGAAAACGCAAATCATAGCCACAGTAAGTCACTTCCCACTTATTAGTATGTCTTTTACCCTTCTTCTGTGCACTGTTGCTGGGAATATAAACCAGTACAGCCTTTATTGGAAACAGTATGGAGGTTCCTCAAAACATTGAAAAATATCATACCATATAATTCAACAACTTCAGTTCTGGGTATATGTTTGAAAAAAATGAAATAATTATCTTGAACAGATGGCAGCACTCCCACACTCCATGCAACATTACTCATAATAGCTGAGTTAGGAAAACACCAGGTGTCTATCAATAAATTAAAGGATAAAGAATAAAAGATGATGTGGCATATATATAATATTTTTTGGAATGTACTCAGTCATGTGTGACTCTTTTCAACACTTTGGACTGTAGTCCACCAAATTCCTCTGTCCATGGGATTTTCCAGGCAAGAATATTAGAATGGGTTCCTCTTTCCGCCTCCAGGGAATCTTCCAGATAGAGGGATTGAAACTGCATCTCCTGTATCTCCTGCATTGGAGGGAATTCTTTACTCACTGAGCCATTAGGGAAGATTTCAATGTTTTTTTGCTCTACATATACGTATTAATGGGGCTTCCCAGGAGGCACTAGTGGTAAAGAACCAATCTGCCAACGTAAGAAACATAAGAGATGGGTTCGAAACTTGGGTCGAGAAGATCCCCTGGAGGAAGGCATGGTAAACCACTCCAGTATTCTTGCGTGGAGAATTCCATGGACAGTGGAGCCTGGTGGGGTGCAGTCCATATGGCCACAGAGTTGGACACGACTGAAGCAACTTAGTACACACATACATATGTAGAAATAATTCTAAGCAAATGTTGGCATGCAAATACAAATTTTAACTTCTTGCTCAGTTAGATGCCAGCTGAAGCCCTCTATAATCCTGTCATCTGTCTTCAGTTCTGAATCCAAGTGAAATCAAGATTTCTGTCTGGTAGAAGACATTCTCACAGCAAAGGAGGTGAAAAAAGAAAAGTCAACAGAGGAAAGAAAAGTGCAATAATATGCAACAGCTCTTAATATTTCTACCCTGAATCCAAGACATGGCATGTCACTTCTGCTCACCTTTCATTGGTCAAAGCAAGTCACAATAATCCCAGGTGTTTGTAGAGGGACATAACCCTCCACAGGAAAAGTCAATGAGTAACCAAGGACAGTATTTCCTCTGCCACAGGTAAAACTAGCAAATTGGATACAAAGTTATGGGAATAAATGAAATAACTTAAAGAGAATGGAGTCCAAAAATAGAAGGAAAATCCTAAAAGACCAAAGAGTTCTTCAATATTTGAAGATAGATGGAAAAGGCAATGGCACCCCACTCCAGTACTCTTGCCTGGAAAATCCCATGGATGGAGGAGCCTGGTGGGCTGCAGTCCGTGGGATTGCTAAGAGTTGGACAAGACTGAGCAACTTCCCTTTCACTTTCATGCATTGGAGAAGGAAATGGCAACCCACTCCAGTGTTCTTGCATGAAGAATCCCAGGGACGGGGGAACCTGGTGGGCTGCCATCTATGGGGTCACACAGAGTCGGACACGACTGAAGTGACTCAGCAGAGCAGCAGCAGCAGCAGCAGAGAAGTACAGGAAGGGCTAGAAAACATGATTGAGAAGGAGAAGCCAGTGTTATAGGAAAACAACTAAGGTAGTGTTTGTCATAGACATAAAATAAAATAGTTCAAGAAAGAAAGACTGGTCAAGTATAAGAAGTATAGCTGAGAGATTAAATAAGATAATAAATGACATGAATCCATTACATTTGTTAGTTTTTGGCAAGAGAGTATTTGAAAAGTCAACAACATGCTATTGTATAGAATTATTTTTTCCAACAGCAAAATTCAGTACTCTGGGCAGGATGAGGAAATGTAGGATAAGGGTAGTGACCTCGAAGAGATGGGAGTTGTCAGGGAGTAGATGGAAAAAAAAAAAAAAATCCTGAGATGAATGACTATATTGGTAGTAATTCCCTGATAGCTCAGTTGGTAAAGAATCCACCTGCAATGCAGGAGACCCTGGTTCAATTCCTGGGTTGGGAAGATACCCTGGAGAAGGGATAGGCTTCCCACTCCAGTATTCTTGGGGTTCCCTTGTGGCTCAGCTGGTAAAGAATCTGCCTGCAGTGTGGGAGATCTGGGTTCAATCCCTGTTTAAGGAAGATCCCTTGGAGAAGGGAAAGGCTACTCAGTCCAGTATTCTGGCTTAGAGAATGCCATGGGCTGTATAGTCTATGAGGTTGCAAAGAGTTGGACATGACTGAGTGACTTTCACTTTCACTTTAAGCTATTTAACACTATGATTTAGGCTGTGGGTAAAGTGAAGTACAATTTTTAAGGCTGAAACATTCCACGTGATAATCAGATTTAAAGATTGAAATAGACTTTGGTCATTGACATAAAATTAAATTTTGGTCATTGAAATATTGCACAGGAAGCCCATGTGGCGTTGGGTATCCCAGAACAAGCACAATTAAATTGATGAAATCTTTCAAGTAAGCGTCCGAGTTCTCAGTGCGTGAAGAAGTAGAATCAAAAAGTTGATGTGCTGTGTGTATGTTTTTGAGTAATCAGGTTACATTTTCACCTCTTGGAATTAACATATTGGATATAATAGGGTGCCTTGGCAGCTATAACTGGTTTACATGTTTCCCTTGGTGAGAAATATTTAAGGTATAATTCCGAATGCTGGAAATGCTTATAATGATAATCCTCTTACTTGTTAAAGTTAGATGGCAAGAATTTTTCTATTCCATTATGTGATGTGTAGCAAAATTTTACACAGTATTTTAATGACAATTTGCATCATAAAAGAAACAATGGGAATATGTTAATTGGTATGAGAATTATTTTTCTAAATAACCACACACATTTCCATTTTGGAGTGAGGCTCCAAAACTAAAATTCAAGCTTACTATATTCAGTTATGTCCTAGGTGACCTTGTTTAATGCATGGTTATAATTACAGTGAATAATCAATGGAAAAACAGGAAACTTCAAAGGCTAATGAACAGAATACTCTATGGTATTTAAGATAAAAAAGTCTAACTTTTTTTTTTTTTTTACACTTTTTACAAAGCTAATTTCCCATCTTTCGCCTTGCATGAAGCCTTCCTGGGACACATACTATTCTCTTAACCATATAGATTATTTCAGTTAAAAACTCTATTGCTCACAAAGATAGAATTGCATTTTTTATCCATCACTTACCACTACTGACTTTCAAAATAACTTTGTTCTGATACATGCTATTTGCATGCTTCATCAAAACAGGAATCCAGGTAAAAATGATACCTCAAGTTTTTTCTGTTACAGTAATTAATGGTTTCTGATCATATCTACTAGTTTACAGTGCTGATATAATAGTAATAATAAATAATTTTAAGAATTACCAACTGTCATATGTACTGAAATTCTCCCTAGACAAACTATGACATTTGGACCATTTCTTAAAAAAAGAAGAAAAAAAAATCTTAGAGAATAAACACAAGCTGGAATCAATATGGCTGGGAGAAATATCAATAACCTGAGATATGCAGATGACACCACCCTTATGGCAGAAAGCCAAGAAGAACTAAAGAACCTCTTGATGAATATGAAAGAGGAGAGTGAGAAAGTTGGATTAAAGCTCAACATTTAGGAAACTAAGATCATGGCATCCGGTCCAGTCACTTCATGGCAAATACCTGGAGAAACAGTGGGGAGGGTGGCTAACTTTATTTTTCTGGGCTCCAAAATCACAACAGATGGTGATTGCAGCCATGAAATTAAAAGACACTTACTCCTTGGAAGGAAAGTTATGACCAACCTAGATAGCATGTTCAAAA
This sequence comes from Oreotragus oreotragus, assembly GCA_006410675.1. Lineage (NCBI taxonomy): Eukaryota > Metazoa > Chordata > Mammalia > Artiodactyla > Bovidae > Oreotragus > Oreotragus oreotragus. Next base: position 259,349 of record SJYX01000671.1, on the reverse strand, counting down.
GTAGAGACATTACTTTGTCAAACGAATGTCCGTCTACTTAAGGCTATGGTTTTTCCAGCAGTCATGTATGGATGTGAGAGTTGAACTATAAAGAAAGCTGAGCACCAAAGAATTGACGCTTTTGAACTGTGGTGTTGGAGAAGACTCTTGAGAATCCCTTGGACTGCAAGGAGATCCAACCAGTCCATTCTGAAGGAGATCAGCCCTGGGTGTTCATTGGAAGAACTGATGTTGAAGCTGAAACTCCAATACTCTGATCACCTGTTGCGAAGAACTGACTCATTTGAAAAGACTCAGATCCTGGGAAAGATTGAGGGCAGGAGAAGGGGTCGACAGAGGATGAGATGGTTGGATGGCATCACCGACTTAATGGACATAGGTTTGTGTGAACTCCGGGAGTTGGTGTTGGACAGGGAGGCCTGGCGTGCTGCAGTTCATGGGATTGCAAAGAGTCAGACATGACTGAGCAACTGAACTGAACTTAACTGAAGAGAATATGAGGAAAAGAAAATTACAGATTTAAGAATTCACTCAAAATTCCCCCCCACATAATTATTCTTTGCTATGAAATCAATAGATCTAAAGGACAAACTTGCATCATAATGTTTACTGAATAGAAGAAATTCAGTTTCTTGGCTACTTCAAATATTTTTCAAATCTGTGCAAAACAAAAACAATAATTTTCCAGTGTGCATTTCAGAAACCAGTACATCCACAGAACATTTGCAAACATTCTTGCTTCTGTAAATATACAAAAGGAAGTTTAAAATGAACAAACAAAAAGATCATCTATTTATCAGATTCCCAGCACCATGTGAAAATCCAGAGTTTGATTCACTAGGTTTGTAGCTATGACTTCAGAACTATTGGGTTGACAGACATTCTGTTGATTCCCCAGGACCATGAAGCTTCTGGCCTCATTTGCCCCATTTTCATATCCATTATGAGTTATGCTTGCATTCCACCTTCTCTCTCCAATTCCCTCAGTCTAGCTGTTTATACACTGCATTCTAATTGGGTGCCTGCATGCATACAGTGCTAAGTGACCTCAGTTGTGCCCAACTATTTGTGATCCTAAGAATTGTAGCCGCCAGTCTCCTCTGTCCATCAGATTCTCCAAGCAAGAATACTGGGTGGATTGCCATGTCCTCCTCCAGGAACTGAGTGCCTTCTTTTTACCATCATTTGAAGTTCCATGCTGTGTTTCTGTGTGTTTCTGTGTGTGTGTGTGTGTGTGCGTGCATGCATGCATGCCTGCTCAGCTGTATTCAACTCTTTGTGACCCCATGTACTGCAGCCCACCGGCTCCTCTATCCATGAGATTTTCAAGGCAAGAATACTGAAGCAGTTTGCTATTTTTTTCTCCAGGGGAAATTCCTGACCTAGGGATAGAACCCATGTCTCCTGTGTTGACAAGCAGATTCTTTACAATTGAGCCACCTGAGAAGCAAAGTATCATGCTGCCTGCATGGTAAGTCACTTTAACGGTGTCCAATTTTTTGTAACTCTGTGGACCATAGCTTGTCAGGCTTCTCTGTCCATAGGATTTCTCAGACAAGAATACTGAAGTAGGTTACCATTTCCTTCTCAAGAAGTATCATGCTAAATAATACTAATTTTGGCTAGATATAATTTCTTTGAAAATGCATTTTCCTCAACTGCCTGGACATATAAGTTTCTTCTCTACTTATACTCAAAAGTCATGGAAGAGGTCTCTAGTCATCTGGTAGTGATAATCACAAAGCATAGAACTTGAGAGCTGAGAGTCTGAAAATAGAAATAGCTGGTATAGAATCGTTTATGTGGCCTTGTGATGTGTCAGCATGGCTATGCTCAAATGCTTTTCCATGCTTTCCTTTCCTGTACATTCTGGTTGGGCTGGGTCACAGGAGAGACTCCTGTGAGAGGTTTGGAGAATGGCCATGAAGCAGCAGCCATTTTGAAGCTCTCACCCATTGTTGCTGGTACCGACTCCTCCCTTTCATGTAAGGCTATGCCCATGCCTGCAACTGCTTCACCTTCTGCTTGCTCCTTTTTCCCTTTCACTAACTCCTAAGTCTGGAATATGTTAGCTCTGTAATGGAGCCCAGCTTCTGTAGAATACCATCACCACTGAAGACAGAGACAATGACAAATGACCCAGGTTTTAGCCTCTCCTCATGGGCTCCCCATGTTGTTTGGTGATAAAGAATCTGTCTGTCAATGCAGGAGATGGAAGACATGCCAGTTGCCTCCCTATGTCTGGAAGATCCCCTGGAAGGAAATGGCAACCCACTTAGGTATTCTTGCCTGGGAAACAAGCTACAAGACAGCCAGCAGGGTCACAAAGAGCCAGTCATGACTGAGCAATGTAACACACACACACGTGCGCGTGCACACACATACACACATACACACACACACACACACACCTGCTATAGCTTGTGCTTTGAGTTCCATTCTTGCTTTTACCCTGATGGCTGTCTGTCCCTGTGTTACTCTTGAGCATCAGACACAAAAAAACAGATTGATAAATACTGCTTAACTAGTTCTAGATAAGGTCAAACCGCTGAAATTACTGCAAAGGTCAAATATCTGAAGCAAATTTCCCTCTTTTTCTCTCTCTCATTCTCTTTCACATAGACACACACACATAAATGTAAGCATTCAAACATTATTGCTAGAAATATAAGCTTTTATAACTCCTAATAAAAATAATTTGTATTATATGTTAAAACAATATGTAGGTTTAGGAATTTCACTTTTTAGAATGGAACAATTCTTAAAATATATGAAAATATATATGTACCAGATTATTTATTGTCACACTATTTCTAAGTGCCAGATATTGGAGGGAAATATAGCCACAAACATAGTATACCAGCTAAATAAACCCTAGCATTTACATACTGGAGTTCATGCAGTGATTAGAAAAATGGAGGAAGACCTATATTAACTGATGTGAAGTCATTTCAATTATTAAAGTTCAGTCAGAAAAAAAGGAAACAGTGTATATGGTATGCTATCATTTGCATAACAAAAAGGGAAATGAGATACATATATATATTTACTTTAAAAAACAAAAACCTAAGCATGATGGTTCTAAAACATCTAAAACATCTCAGATCTACTTTCTTTTGATATAATTTTGATATTTGGTTATGCATCAAGATTTTATATAGTCAATAAAATAAATGAGGTTGGAGAAAAATATTTAAAATGGAAAAGAAATTAAACTGACTATGCTTTAAATGAATATCACAACCAGAGTGAAGCGTGAGATAAAGAAATAACCCAAGTAAGGTGTAAACACATTATCATAGTATTTTGTCTATAATACCTTCAGTATAAAGACAAACATTTTTTTTAAAGTTTCAAAATCTATTTAACTAGATTTATGCATTGTCATTTATTATTAAATTTGAAACCACTTTCTATGATAGTAGAATAGATTTTCTGGTGTGGAACCGAAAGGGAAAGTATCAGCTTGTTAGAGCTAATCAGAGGACAATGTTTCTTAGATTTCCAAACAGCAAGACTCATTCATCTTATCCACAATTTTGAATATTTTGCTAATAAAATTTATTAAATAATTCTGAAAATGTTCTAACAATTGGGATTCATTTTTATTTTCTAGAATTTCCATTTCTCAAATAAAAACGGATTTAAATGGTATATAAGTGAATTAAACGTGCTCAGAATATGTGGTCATTGGAAAAAAGAAATTTTGACTTTGTGAACATTTTGTCTTTTGTTATAAGGAGAGCTATTACAGTGATGTTTCTTCATAAGTCATTGCAATCATCCTAGTAGACTGACAACAAGGATGCTGGTGAAATCTTACCTTTGAGGGTTAATATGAAATCACCATTCTTATATCCCTCTTTCTCATTAGATCAATAATTCAAAAGGTCTAATGTAATGCCAAAGGATTTGCATTTATCAAACTGGAAATATCTCCTGGATGTTTGTCAGGGTGTCCTCCTGCCCCCCACTACCCCACCCCGTTTTTAAAAGAATATTGCAATTAAAAAAAATTGAATCAGTGAGTAATTATAGGAGATTTATCAGTCAAGTTAGCAAATAGCTTGGGGGATATATATGGATAATTCATTAATATATTAAAATATAATGAATATAAGATTATGTAACTCAAGTTCCTTCCTGTCCTAGATTTAAAAGTTGAATACATAAGATTATTTAAAACACATATATGATGGATTTGAAGCCTCTATTGCTTCCTCATTTGCTAGACATAATATTGGTATTTAACACTCACTGAATAGTTTGAAATCAACCTTGCAGTCATATTTTATTGATTTGCTATTTAATTTTTATTCTTAGGTGGTGCTCCAGTCTGAACAGTTGTCTGAAAGCTATTTTGAAACATTTAAAATACTTACGTTGAACTTCACACCATTCTGAAGTTTCATCATTTGCTTTTAGTAATAGGTTTAATTTCTCACAAATGTCTTGCTTAGTGCTACAACAATCAAAAATTACCCTATTGTTTCTGAAGAGCAACTTTCTTTGATTAAGAATCTGCCACCTTAATGACTATAACACTTTCAACTAATTCAACAAGATATTACAGATTTACTGAGTTACTAAGTCAGGAGGTGCTTATTGAAATAATAAGATGAACAGAAGTTCATTTAATTATGACTGATATGTTGTTTAAGCAAGGAACAAACAGATCTGGAGTCATTTAAAGTCATGAAAACCATCTAAATTCTATAATTTGAAATGTTCATTTTTAGGTAAATTGTAAATATACACATTAAAATATGCTCAACATCATTAGTTTTTAATTAAAGGAAAGTTAAAATCACAGTAAGATCCTATGAAATGTCTATGTGAATGGTTAATATTAAAAAAAAGTTGATTGTATTGAGCATTGAAGAGGATGAGAAGGAATTTGAACTCTTTCAATCACTGCTTGTGTGAATAGAAAATGATTCAACCACCTTGGAAAAAGTTTGCCAGGTTATTCTTTTATAAAGTAAAGTGAGTGAAACTGAAGTCGCTCAGTTGTGTCCAACTCTTTGGGACCCATGGACTGTAGTCCAAAAAGCTCCTCCATCCATGGGATTCTCCAGGCAAGAATACTGGTGTGGGTTGCCATTTCCTTTCCTCCTGACCCAAGGATCAAACCTAGGTCTCCCACATTGTAGGCAGACACTTTAGCCTCTGCACCACCAGCGAAGCCTTTAAATCAAGGGAGGAAAGGAAGCCAGGTTGAAAGAAGAAGGGGGAGGAGGCGGGAGATGGGGAGTGAAAAGGGTGGCCTTACAGACGTCTCTTGCCACCTACAGATACCCAGGCATTATGGGACTTTTCCCTGGACTCCAGAGAAGGGAGAACTGGAACGTGGCTCTACCAGAAATCAGACCAGAACCAGAATTCGAGTTTTCTGCCAAGAGGAGGTCATCAGTCTCCAATCCTCAGCTCAGGCTGAGGGCCCTTCCACCAGATTCCTGCATCCAGGACCGGGGGACTAGAAAAACGGGGAAGGATAGGAAGAGTTAAGGAGAAGAAAGAGAGAGGGAAGGGGAGAGAGGTAAATAAAGTCTCTTGTTCCTTACCGGTTGGGTCACTCTGTCTAGTTGTTCGAGTCAGGAGGAGACCAGGGACAAAAGGGTCCCAGTTGCAGCCACTGGGTCTGGCCCAGCCATTCTGATCCTAGGCATTTACACACACACACACACACACACACACACACACACACACAAAGGAAATATTTATATATATCCCCACAAAAATTATACATTTATTCATAGCAGAAATATTTATAATAGACACAAATGGTCTAAATGTCAACTTCCTGGTAANGACCTTTTCCAGTCCGGTGGCCCTGTCTCTTGTACACATCTAGATGTGTATAAGAGACAGACATAGCAGTATCTTATTTTAATTAAAAATATGATATGAAAGTTGGACTTTCTGGAGATGATTAAAAACAAAAAGGAAAAGCCAACAAAATCTTCTAATGAATATTATATAATAAAAGTCTCTCTTGTTTAGCTATGATAATCTGAGGATGTTTATGAAATGGAAATTTGTAAATCAAGCTTGAGATACCAGATACTTTTAGGGAAAGAACTTTTTGGTAGCAATTGTAAGCTAAGAGAGAGTGACTGGTAATATGTGGCAAAGTAAATGATCTCCCAGAGCCCTCACCTTGAGCACATTAGAACACATATCATTCATGGGGAAAAAATAGACTATTAAATATGTATGCATGTGTGCTTGTGATTACTCATGTGTATCTGTATACACACATTTTTTTTCATGCCCCAACCAGAGTCAGTGGTAGTTATTTTGAATTATCACTACTTCATTTTGTAGCATTCAAAGAGTCTTCCCTTGAAACACAGGAAATATTATACAAATTTGATTTTGCTTTCAATGCCATTACCAAATATCTTCTAAGATATTTTTTTAAATCCCATGAAGTTTTTTTATTACAAAGGCAGATGGGCAAGCAGTAAAATTAAATTCACAGATTTAGTGGCAGTAAAGAGGTGACCATGATGAATATTTAGACCTATGTAAGTACCATAAGCAAGTTATAGCCTATATAGAAAATTTACTTGAGAACAGTTGTATCAAAACTATCAATATCATTGATATGCTAATCTAAGTAATGAAACATTTAACCATATTTTCACTAAATAATATGATAAATGAAAATTTGAAAAATATTTGACATAGTATACAAAATATGATGTAGCATTTTGTTTTAAATTATTTATAAAGTATTCAGAATTAGTTGGAACTTAAATAAGTTTAACATTTCTGATCTTTCTAAAGAATAGCATATTTTTATTTTTGTTGATGCCTTAAAAAAACTTTCATATATTTCTCTAGTTGTTCTTTATAATTAAGTAGAGACTGAATTTTCCATATGTCTAATAGAATTCTAAGAAGTTCCCAGTGGCTCAGTGGTAAAGAATGCAGCTGCCAATGCAAGAGATGCAGGTTTGATCGCTGAGTTGGGAAAATACTCTGGAGGAGGAAATGGCAACACATTCCAGTATTTTAGCATGAGAAATCCCATGGAGAGGGGAACCTGGTTTATGGGGTTTAAAAGAGTTGGACACAGATGAGTGACTGAAGAAGAACAAAAAAACCCAGAGGATAAAAGAGATTATTATTGAAGGGTCTTCTGACTCCACCTTTTGCTTTTTCTACATTTTAGACATGTTATGATGATAAACTGCATATTAGAAAGTAGAGCTATAAATAACTTTGCCAACAAAGATCCATATAGTCAGAGTTATGGTTTTTCCAGTTATCATGTATATATGTGATAGTTGGACCATAAAGAAGGCTGAACACTGAAGAACTGATGATTTCAAACTGGTGCTGGAGAAGACTCTTGAAAGTCCCTTGGGCAGCAAGGAGATCAAATCAGTCAATATTAAAAGAAATTAGTCATGAATATTCATTGGAAGGACTGATGCTGAGGCTGAAGCTCCAATACTTTTGTCACCTGATGTGAACAGCCAACTCATTGGAAAAGGCCCTAATTCTGGGAAAAATTAAGTGCAGGAGAAGGGGGCAACAGAGCATGAGATGGTTGGATGGCATAATTGATTCAATGGACGTGAGTTTGAGGAAACTCTGGGAGTTAGTAAAGGACAGGGAAGCCTCGTGTGCTGCAAGCCATGGGGTTGCAAAGAGTTGAACACAAGTGCGTGACTGAATAACAATGAAATGATGATATTCAGATATAAGAAATATGGCTATTTTGAATTAGTGGCTGGCCACATAATGAAACTTAAAAGCAAAAACTTAAACAAACCCAAAACATAAATTTGTCTAAACAACCTCCATAGTACAAATCAATAAGAAATATAAAATGTACATTTTACAATACATTTACATTATGTACCTTTTTTTACATTATTAGTAGGGAATTAAAATATATGGTAATAAAATAACCTCATGAAACTGCAAATGAAATAAAATAGGCCTGGACTATCCATATTGACCATAAACTTGAAAGAGTGTATTAAGTAATCAAATATCCTGCTTGACACAGTAGTGTTTTTTTTTTTTTATGATCTTTAATTTCTAGAGAAAAAGATAAAGTGATAACTAAGAAATTAGGAAAAATAAGATGCTTTTGTTATGAGACTTTAAAAATTTTTATTCCTGCAATTTTCTTATTTAGAATAAATTTCTCCAGTACAGTTCACTCAAAAAGTATAAATATTGCCAACTTTCCCAAGAAATTCAAAGTTAAATTGCTTAATAAAATCTAATAAATAAACATGAGCAATATAGATTCAGTTCAGGCTAAATTGTCCAGCTCTGAGAACCTAGCATAGAGAGAAGAATGTGTACTAGGACCTAGAGGGTAGAAGCTCACTTAGCATTAAAGATAAGCAGTAGGAAGGATAAAAGAAAAAAATGGAGGAAAAAATGTAGTTGTACATGAATAAATGCACAAAAATGGGAAACTATGCCACACAATGAGGAAATTGATATGACTGGGAAAACTTAGAGTGGTATGTGCAGCTTTCCATAGCAAAATGCCATGGGTTAGATGGCTTAAAAAACAGAAATTAGTTTCCCACAGTTCTGGAGGGAAGAAGTTCAAGATTAAGGTCCTAGAACATCTGGTTCCGGTTGTGACCTCTCTTGCTGGTTTATAGACAACAACCTTCTCCCTGTGTCCAGACATGACCTTTTACTCTCTTACTCTTTTTATGGGCCATCAATCCTATCAGATTAGGGGCATGCCCTTATGATTTTATTTAACCTTAATTTTCTCCTTAAAAGCTCACTCTCCAAATACAATCAAATTGATAAGATTGCTCCATGAGAGCTGGAATTTGTGGAAATGGTTTAAATCCAGAAAAGTATACATCAAGGCTGTATATTGTCACCCTGTTTATTTAACTGACATGCAGAGTGCATCATGCAAAAATGTGGGTCTGGATAAAGCGCAATCTGAAATCAAGATTGCCGGGAGAAATATCAATAACCTCACATATGCATATGACAACACCCTTATGGCAGAAAGCGAAGAACTAAAGAGCCTCTTGATGAAAGTGAACGAAGAGAGTGAAAAAGTTGGCTTAAAACTCAACATTCAGAAAACTAAGATCATGGCATCTGGTCACATCACTTCATGGGAAATAGATGGGGAAACAGTGGAAACAGTGACAGACTTTATTTGGGGGGAGGGCTCCAAAATCACTGCAGATGGTGACTGCAGCCATGAAGTTAAAAAACACATACTCCTTGGAAGAAAAGTTATGAACAACCTAAACAGCTTATTAAAAAGCAGAGTGATTACTTTGCCAACAAATGTCCATATAGTCAAAGCTATGGTTTTTCCAGTAGTCATGTATGGATGTGAGAGTTGGACTATAAAGAAAGCTGAGCACTGAAGAATTGATGCTTTTGAACTGTGGCATTGGAGAAGACTCTTGAGAGTTCCTTGGACTGCAAGGAGATCCAATCAGTCCATTCTGAAGGAGATCAGCCCTGGGTGTTCATTGGAAGGATTGATGTTCAAACTCCAATACTGAAACTCCAATACTCTGATCACCTGTTGCAAAGAACTGACTCATTTGAAAAGACCCTGATATTGGGAAAGATTTAATGCAGGAGGAGAAGGGAATGACAGAGGATGAGATGGTTGGATGGCATCACCGACTCAATGGACATAGGTTTTGGTGAACTCCAAGAGTTGGTGATGGACATGGTGGCCTGGTACGCTGCAGTCCATGGGGTCACAAAGAGTCAGACATGACTGAGTGACTGAACTGAACTTTATACTCTGATGTTGCATGCAGGTTTAAAACTGTTAATCAGAGTTTGTGAAGGAGCAATTAATTCCCATGAATCCACCCCCCCATGACAATGAGGCAAATGATTTGTTTGTACAAATAAAAATAAAAATGATCTGTTGGTGGGTATAATTTTTCATAGTACCCCTAGGGATTCTAGAAAGCATAGTAGTATTATATCCTATGAGCCTTTTCATTAGGTTCCAAAGTTTCCATATTTGCTAAGGACAAGGGAGTCTTAAAAATTATGGTTAAAAGTAAACAAGCCTTGGACTGCAAGGAAATCCAACCAGTCCATCCTAAAGGAGATCAGTCCTAGGTGTTCATTGGAATGACTGATATTGAGGCTGAAACTCCAGTACTTTGGCCACCTGATGCGAAGAGCTGACTCATTGGAAAAGACCCTGATACTGGGAAAGGTTGAGGGCAGAAGGAGAAGGGGATGACAGAGGATGAGATGGTTGGATGGCATCATTGACTCAATGGACGTGGGTTTGGGTGGACTCTGGGAGTTGGTGATGGACAGGGAGGCCTGGCATGCTGTGGTTCATGGGGTCACAAAGAGTCAGACATGACTGAGTGAATGAACTGAACTGAACTGAACTGAAACAAGCCTTTAAAAACTTTTTTTTTTTTTTGAAACAGTCTCCTTTAGAGAAATGCATAGTCTTCCAGGGCTTCTTTTGCTCCTCAGTATGGCTTAATGTGTAGAAGACAACTTTATGTGTCCCCAACATGAAAGGCCTTGAGCCTAAGCTCAAATATCTCATAGATCCTCTCCTGTCTTCTAGGTCCTTACTTCTGCATTGATACTCTGTAGCATTGGTTGTCCTTCTGCCATTTATGGTAATAACTGTGACAGAAATTTCATGAGTGTCTTGGCCACAGTCAGAGCCTGCTGGGCCCTCCTTGTGGACCCATCTCCACCACCACTCTTCTCCTTGGTATTGTGTAACCCTGGGGCCTCCCACATGTCTCCTATTCAGTACTTGTCCTCAGCTCTTTAAGTGTAGTCTCTTCCATGGGATCATCATCCTCTCTCAATACAACAGACTTACTGGTTCTCCACTATAGAAAAGTACAAAGGAATATAATAAACCTGTGGTACACGAGGAAGAGAGTGTTATAAAAAATTTGTCAGGAATATCAACCTAGCCAGCTCACCTTCATGTCAGGGGTATATTATAATGAGAAACATTTTGAACATAGACAGAAGGGTTAATGCAACAGTTAACAGAGAATGGTTTCCCATGGGATATAGTGAAGCAATGTTTGTTTGGAATTTTTAATCTCATGCTTTAATGTAGTTGGATTGGAGAAGAGAGTTACAGACATAGATGGCACTGTTAGAGCCTCAAAATTTTGATGTGTAAATGAATTAAGAAGAGTGCTTCAGGGAAAATGTTATAAAATTTAGGGGAGAAAAAGATTACAGAAGATGGGGTCTATGACCACAGTGAAATCTATAATGAAATACCATGATATAAATAATCAAATAAGATGCTAAGCAATGTTAAAAAAAAATCACAGAAAAGGTAGATGTAATCTTTGCTGTTCTACATCAATGAGGTTTCTATAATTATATTTAGTTTAGATAGTGAACTTTAAAAAGCTTTTAAAAAATGTGAAAGAACAAAGACAGTCAGAAAAGAGAAGCAAAGATAATTAACCTTTGGCAAACAGACATCAAGTGAATTAGATTTGTTTAGCTTAGAGAAAAGGACAGACTTGATCTGATAATAGAATTGAGTCATATGTAGAGTAATTAGGAGGGATGCAGTGTTCTATGTTTCCCAATGACTAAACAATAGAAAATGAACTTTAATACACTTTTAATTTTATTTTCTTATATACAAATGAGGAAGACACTCTGAAATCTACTATAAATAAGCTATTATATAGCTTACTATATAGCATACTAGTTTGTGTAAATTTCCACAGAATTGTCTTTTGAACATATGAGTATCTGTCTGTGCTGACTGGTTATTTATGAGGTTAGGGAAGGAAACTAGATGTGCCCATGGATCTGTGAGTGAAACAAACTTTCAACACTTAATGTTACATTCATAGGCTTGTTCTGAAAATTAAAGTAAAATAATGATCAGCGCTGGTATTTCTTTGGAGGGAATGATGCTAAAGCTGAAACTCCAGCACTTTGGCCACCTCATACAAAGAGTTGACTCATTGGAAAAGACTGATGCTGGGAGGGATTGGTGGAAGGAGGAGAAGGGGACGACCGAGGATGAGATGGCTGGATGGCATCACTGACTTGATGAACGTGAGTCTGAATGAACTCTGGGAGTTGGTGATGGACAGGGAGGCCTGACGTGCTGTGACTCATGGGGTTGCAAAGAGTTGGACACAACTGAGCGACTGAACTGAACTGAACTGAATGTGACTTTCTCTCACTATTTTTTTTCAGTCATTAGTCCCTCTACAAAGTGTGATTTAAATTTGGGAGAACAGAACAAATATAAATGATTGTTTTAATTTTTTATCTTACTACAAATAAAAATTCAACATTCAGTCTTTAGAAATATGTCATTTTACTTCCCTGGTAGTCCAGTGGATGAGAGTCTGCCTGACAATGCAGGGGACATGGGTTCAATCCATGGTCCAGCAAGATTCCACATGAGTTGGGGCAACTGAGTCCCTGTGCCACAGCTATTGAGACTGTGCTCTAGAGCCCACAAGCTGCAACTACTAAAACCTGTGTGTCTAGAGCCCATGTTCTGCAACAGGAGAAGTCACTGCAATGAGAAGTCTAAGCACCACAACTAGAGAGTGGCCACTGCCCCCCACAACTAGAGAAAGCCCTCACAGAGCAATGAAGACCCTGAAGATTCCGAAGACCCAGTACAGCCACATGTGTGTGTGTGTGTGTGTGCACGCATGTGTATATATATATATATATATAGCCAAGAGAGTTTTAAAATGATATCTAGTAATTTTATAGTTCACTCTATGATTTTTGCCTTTTATAAATTACATAACAAAATCTGAATTAATTTAAATCAAAATAGACATTTTTAGAACATTCTGGAAAGTCCCAGATTTAATTAAATTTTTCTGTTTACAAATACACCTAATCTTCTTGTAAATGTTCATAAACTTCTAAAATTGTGCACAGATTTGATATATAATCAAAGATCATTGGTAAGAGAATTAAGCTTCAGATCCTAGAAAGAGGAATGTCAACAAATATGAGGACACATGTTAAATATGAAGACACTAGTTAAATATGAGGATACAAGAGACTCTTGAGAGAGACTCTTGGACAACAAGGAGATCAAACCAGTCAATCCTAAAGGAAATAAACCCTGAATATTCACTGGGAAGACTGGTGTTGAAGCTGAAGCTACATTACTTCGGCCAACTGATGTGAAGAACCAACTCTTTGAAAAGACCTGGATGCTGGGAAAGACCAAGGCCAAGAGGAGAAGCGGGTGACAGAAGATAAGATGGCGTCACTGACTCAATGGACATGAGTTTGAGCAAACTCAGGGAGATAGTGAAAAACAGAGAAGCCTGGCATGTTGTAGTTCATGGGGTCCTAAAGAGTTAGACACAACTTAGCAACTGAATGACAAGCTAAATCCACCATAGTAATAGAAATATATATATATATATATTTAGATTGTATTAGGAAAACAAAAATAAACAACAACAACAAAAAAACAACACTCCTTCTTGAAGACTTCTTTAACATTTAACTATGTAAAGGTCCAGTGCATTGAATAGGTCACATGTTTCTAGGAGTAGCAAAGAATTTAGAGTAGCAAGATCATAGGAGTTTCTGGGAGAAGACTGAGCTTTGAGTGTGATGAATATTAAACAATTAGTCCAAGGGAAGTTTCTTTCCTTTTGAAAGAAATTAAGGAACAAGATCATAAATTTATCTGATAGGCAACAGGTAACTTACAGAAGCTTATTTGGGCATTTTTATTTGCTTGCTATTGGTGACTTTTCTTATTTTAAGTAGAGAATGTCAGTGGCATATTTGTTTTTAAGGATTAAAACAGTTCATGACAGTGGTGATTAATGTGAACCCAAGAATATGGAGACTATTTTAATAGAGAAACTGAAAAATCTTATCATCTCACCTAAAAGAGCTAGAGTATACTGTAGGTGGGGAAGAAAGGTAGAATATAGAGAAGATTATTTGGGGGTAAAATTGACCCTTTTAGTTGGCGTATTAAATGTGGAAAGTATTATATCTTAATACCCAAAGCACAGCATCTCCTTTTTGCTAAGCTTTCTCAGAGCATCAAATACTTACAACCATGTGAACTATAATTGCTCCTGATTATTAGATAATGTAAACAATCTTCCAAAAATACAATTTGTGTCCCTAAGGCATTAAAAAATTTCACCTTACTTATAAGTTACTTCAATTGCTAAACTTCCCTTGAACATGATAAATATTAATACTTGGACTGCTTTGCATTTTAGTTTGTCATCAGTTAGCTCATTTTATTATCTGCACACTAAATTGAAGATGATTATATTAAGAGCACTTCATCTTTTCATTATCTTACATTTATTTGACTACCCTACTTGACTACCTGGTATTTAATTGAAATACCAATTGAGCCAGGGAGTTGGAAATAGAGCTACTGTGTATTTCTCTCAGTTTGAAGTATTTTTCTTTGAGATTGGCATTTCTTTTCTTTTTTCTACTTTTTATTTTCTATTTTAAAAGGAGAAAAAATAGAGTGGATTAAAAATTCCTCAAATGCTCAGAAGATTCTTATTCCCCTAAAGTTTTTTTTCCCAACCTTCTCCAAACATAAAAATAAAGATTATAATTTGCAAATAAAGCAAAAAAGCATTGTTCCCCAAGTAAACAAATAAAATTGTGATTTAAATTTATGTATAGTTACATGATGTAAGAATTTTCCAAGACTTTTTAAAAGTTTGATATTTCTAAAGTGCAATAGTCCCACCTTTATTCTTTTCATTTAAAATATATCAAAACATTAAGTACACTGATTGTAACTGAGAATTTAAGGAGTTTTTAGGCATATCTATAGTTGCCTATAGAGCTTCCCTGGTAGCTAGGCAGTAAAGAATCTGCATGTCACACAGGAGACCTGAGTTTGATTCCTGGGTCAGGAAGATCTCCTAGAGAAGAAGACGGCAACCACTTCAATATTCTTGCCTGGAGAATTCCAAGGACAGAAGAGCCTGGTAGGCTGCAGTCTATTGGGCCATAGTAACAGAAATAAAGACACAAATAAACAAATGGGACCTAATTAAACTCAAGAGCTTTTGCACAGCAAGGGGAGCAATAAAGCAAACAAACAAACAAAGACAACCCACAGAGTGGGAGAAAATGTGACCAATAAGGGATTAGTCTCCAAAATTTACTAACAGCTCAAGTAGCTCAATATCAAAAAAGCATCAACCAAATACAAAAATGAGCAGAAAACCTAAATAGACTATTCCCAAATGACATACAGATGACCAAGAGATACATGAAAAGATGTCCAATATCACTAATTATGAGAAATGAGGTCAAAACTACAATGAGATATGACCTCACACCAGTCAAAAAGGTCATGATCAAAAAGTCAACAAATAGTTAATGCTGAAGAGGGTGCAGAGAAAAGGGAATCCTACACTGTTGGTGGGAATGTAAATTGATAAGCCACCATGCAGAACAGTATGGAAGTTTCTTAAAAAACTAAAAATAGAACAAGCATATAATCCAGCAATCTCATTCCTGGCATATATTCAGAGAAAAATATGATTCAAAAGGAAACATGCACCCCAATGTTCATTGTAACACTGTTTACAATAGCCAAGCAAAGGAAGCAACCTATAAATAAAGAAGTTGTGTTGCGTATATATAATGGAATATTACTTAGCCATTAAAAATAATGAAATAATGCCATTTGCATTATCATACAAAGTAATGTAAGTAGACAGAGAAAGACAAATATCATATATTGTTTGCATGTGGAATCTAAAAAAATATAATGATACAAATAAACTTGTGTACAAAATAGAAGCAGACTCACAAATTTTGGAGAAGCAGCTTATGGTTACCAGTGGGATTAGGGAGTGGGGAAGGGATAGACTGGGATTTTGAGACTGACACTTGCATGCATGGGGGCAGCATGCTAAATTGCTTTATTTGTGTCTGAGTCTTTGTGACGCTATGGACTGTAGCCCTCTGTCCAGGGGATTCTCCAGGCAGGAATACTGGAGTGGGTTGCCATGCCCTCCTCCAAGGGATTTTTCCATCCCAGGGATCAAACCTACCTTTCTTACATCGCTGCACTGACAAGTAGTTCCCACTAGCACCACCTGAGAAGCCCTAAATGTGTATGGAAGCATTCCTCTGTTCCTAGAATTCTCCACACTGCTGTATTTAAAGAGATAACTAACAAGAACCAACTATAAAGCACAGGGGACTCTGCTTAGTATTGTGTAATGATCTAAATAGGAAAATAATTTGAAAAAGAATAGATACATGTATATGTATAACTGAATCACTTTGCTGTATATATGAAAGTAACACAACATTGTTAATCAACTTTACTCCAATATAAAATAAAAATATTTTAAAATATGTAGCTAAATGATCTGCTATTCTTGATGCTATTCCTTTTAATATTTCATTGGTTTTTAAGAAATAAGCATGAACAAATTATTTCTCAAAAACCAATTTAAAATTAATTTTTAATATTTAACTTCAATTGGAATACAAAACTTAGCTGATTGTCTTGATTTTATATATACTAATTTTGTATTTGAAAATCCTCAGTATGAATTATTCACATGAGCAGAAATTTTAGAGTATGCACTATTCCTTCATTATAAGTTTAATGTATATCACACATTCAGAAAACAAAATTGTTAACAACTTAAATATGCAGTTTCATCCCTGTAAAAAAGTTTGTATTTTTTATTAATCAGGAACAATTATAACACACAGTGATTTAAGCATTTTTATTGAAAGTGTTTAATAATGTATAGTATCATATACTGTGTTTGTTTATTTTTTGAATTTTGAATTTTTATTTATTTTATTTTTTAATTTTTAATATAAATATATTCATTTTAATTGGAGGTTAATTACTTTACAATATTGTATTGGTTTTGCCATACATCAACATGAATCTCACACGAGTGTACACGTGTTTCCCATCCTGATCCCCCCTCCCACCTCCCTCCCCAAACCATCTCTCTGGGTCATCCCAGTGCACCAGCCCCAAGCATCCTATATCCTGCATTGAACCTAGACTGGCGATTTGTTTCTTATATGATATTATACATGTTTCAATGCCATTCTCCCAAATCATCCCACCCTCTCCCTCTCCCATAGAGTCAATTTGACCCAATTTGATTCCTGGGTCAGGAAGATCTCCTAGAGAAGAAGATGGCAACCACTCCAATATTCTTGCCTGGAGAATTCCAAGGACAGAGGAGCCTGGTGGGCTGCAGTCTATGGGGCTATAGTAACAGAAATAAAGACACAAATAAACAAATGGGATCTGTGTCTCTTTTGCTGTTTTAAAGATACCAGTTATTACAGAGATAACAAGCTTTTTGAGTTGCAAGTCCATATAAGTTCATTTGTGCATCCACAAATATTACTTTCTTTTAAATTTACTTAACTACTAATACACTTTTTATTTTTATTTGTTTTTATTTTTTTCTTCACTTTGCCTTTAAAGCCCTATGCTTATGTTCATTTATCAATAATATGATAAACTAACCTAATTTAATAATATGTTGTAGAAAAACTAGTAAAAACATTATCAAAATTCTCATATTTGAATACAGGATTTTTGGCATTAATGCAACATTTTTTCCCATCATGATGCCAGTCTGTTTAATGGATTTAAAATATTTATCAAATTTACCAACTGCTCAAATAAGCAAATTCCATTAGTGGTTTTAAATTTGTATGAATAAAATGTGTAGACAATGGGCCATTCATATCTTAAGACAACTGTTATCGAAACATTTTAATCATGTACCACTATTATTAAAATATTTGTTTACTTTCAATATATGAATATTTACATGTATATATTTATACTGCTGTACTGATATACATGTATGTGTGTTATAAATTATCTGCAAAGTATAAAGTAAAGAACAGAAAAATTTAGAAGATGCAACAGTGGTAAATATGCAATAATTCCTTATGTTTTGATAATTTATATCATTTATTGTTGAAAAACTCTCAATAAAATAATGACTGATATTTGTTGCTAAATAAAAATTAACACTTTTCTCAACACTTAGTTCTTAGTAGTTTAGCTAATCATGATGGCTTAATACTATTATTAAAATTATTTCTAGGAATAACAGATACTTAAATGAGAATTAAATATAATTCTGATTGTTTTCTATCTTATTTTTTGTCATCTTCCCTTTAAATCTTATAATACTGATATTATTTTTATTATGTTTTTGTTGATAAAGTAAGTGCTTATCTAAGTGCCTTGCTAAGTAAGAAAAGTGTACACTCTGCTGCTTTTAGTTTGTTTGTTCTATTAGCAATAATTTCAGTCCATGATTCATGACAGCAATATTTTTCAACTGCTTGTCCATTTTATGACTTGCTTTTGTTAAAACTGGATAACATGGTCCAGGAATTTACTGACCCTGAAACAGGTATGTCACAACATATGACATCCTGTTAGAGAATAAAACAAAGTTTGTCACTGTAAATCCATTCTCTTGGCTGAACTCCAGTCCTTCCCTGAAGGAATGTCCTATATCATGTGCTACAATCCTTTATCTGTTTTGGGGATACAGTGGGAAGATCAGTATTCACCTACATATTAAATATTGTGTAGCACTGATTTATTTCTTTATGTTTAAATATGTATTATAACAGTTTTCTTTTTGCATCTCAATGAATCATCTGCCTCATCTCCTGTGCTAATACATACACCTTACTTTGGAGACAACTAACTTGGAATGCAGGAGTCCAGAGTTCAGTTCCTATGTTGGGAAGATCCCCTGGAGAAGGGAAAGTCTACCCATTCCAGTATTTTGCCTGGAAAATTTCACAGAGAGAGAAACCTAGTAAGGTATAGTCCATGGGGTTGCAAAGAGTTGGACATGACTGAGTGACTAATACTTTCGCTTTCTTTTCACTTTCCACTTAGGGTATGCAGAGAACAAACATACCACACCCAAGGAGGTGTATATACCACACCAAGGAGGCCTTTGGAGTGGAATCCATAGACTTCCAAATTGTCTTAGTAATAAATCTAGTAAATCAACTTTTGGAAATTAAGAAATCGTCTAATTCCAGAGCTGTCATGGATATGAACTAACTATTCTGTTCTGCCTTTGTCTCTGGAGAACATATAGCAAACAAGTTTCACATCAAAGTGTTCAGTGAGAGAGGAGAGAAGTTGCTCAGTCGTGCCTGACTTGCAACTCCATGGACTGTAGCCCACCAGGCTCCTCGGTCCATGGGATTTTCCAGGCATGAATACTGGAGTGGGTTGCCATTTCCTTCTCCAGGGAAGTGTTCAGTAATGAATGGCAATATTTTATCACTCAGATAAGCAGTTAATATCAATTTCCATTTAAGAGAAGAATATGGACAGCATGAATGTTGCTTTAACTTAAGCTTAACTGCAAAGGTATGTAGAAAAATTAAATAGTCCATTCAGTACATGCATGGACTATTAATTTAGCCAATAAATTATTATTGAACAGCTACTTATATATTGTACTCTTTTATGAATAAAAAAAGAAAAAAATATTCTTTTTTCCTCATGGAAAAAGAGAAAGCACACCCTAGAATAAAACCCACTTTGACCTAACAGAAAAGGAAAATGAAGTTGTTTAGTTGTGACCAACTCTTGGGGACCCCATGGACTGTAAAACTTACCAGGCTCCTCTGCCCATGGGATTCTTCGGGCAAGAATACTGGAGTGGGTTGCCATTTCCTTCTCCAGGGGACCTTCCTGACCCAGGGATCGAACCTGGATGNAACATATAGCAAACAAGTTTCACATCAAAGTGTTCAGTGAGAGAGGAGAGAAGTTGCTCAGTCGTGCCTGACTTGCAACTCCATGGACTGTAGCCCACCAGGCTCCTCGGTCCATGGGATTTTCCAGGCATGAATACTGGAGTGGGTTGCCATTTCCTTCTCCAGGGAAGTGTTCAGTAATGAATGGCAATATTTTATCACTCAGATAAGCAGTTAATATCAATTTCCATTTAAGAGAAGAATATGGACAGCATGAATGTTGCTTTAACTTAAGCTTAACTGCAAAGGTATGTAGAAAAATTAAATAGTCCATTCAGTACATGCATGGACTATTAATTTAGCCAATAAATTATTATTGAACAGCTACTTATATATTGTACTCTTTTATGAATAAAAAAAGAAAAAAATATTCTTTTTTCCTCATGGAAAAAGAGAAAGCACACCCTAGAATAAAACCCACTTTGACCTAACAGAAAAGGAAAATGAAGTTGTTTAGTTGTGACCAACTCTTGGGGACCCCATGGACTGTAAAACTTACCAGGCTCCTCTGCCCATGGGATTCTTCGGGCAAGAATACTGGAGTGGGTTGCCATTTCCTTCTCCAGGGGACCTTCCTGACCCAGGGATCGAACCTGGATGTCCCGCATTGTACTTAGACGCTTTACCATCTGAGCCACTAAGGAAGTTGACATAACAGAGAATAAGGTCAAATAATGAGGAGAGAGATTGGTGTGATTTTACACAAGGTGATCAGAGATAGGTTCTCAAGTCAGGTGGCATCTGAGCAGATCTAATGGAGGAGAGGGAGAAAGACAAGTGAGGAAGGAGATTCCAATCAGAAAGACGAGCAAACGCAAATACAACAGGGCAGGAGTGAAACTGTCAAGGAGCTCTGAAGGCTGGAGAGAGTGTGAAGTCAGATAGGAAAGAAAGGATGCTGGCAGACAGATTTATCAATGCCTAGAGGGTAAGGATGGTGTTTTGTTTTGTTTTGTTTTGTTTAATTTGAGAGAGAGACATATGAGAAATTGAAAGAATTTAATAAGAGACATATGATAGTTTGTGGATGTTAAAAAACAAAGCATTTTGAATTTTAACTATAAGGGAGTAAAAGTAAAAGTTTAAAAATGTAACTATTTTTATGTAGCAAAAGTTTTCTTATTTTATATATACATTTTATTTCTTTTTTCACTTTTTTTATAAAGTAATAGTTTATGTTAAGTAAAAGTCTAAAATATAAACTATAAAAAGTCTGGAGATTATTTAGTTAGCAAGTAATGCATGCTCAGTCATGTCCCACTCTTTGCAACCCCATGGAGTCTAGCCTATCAGGCTTCTCTGTCCATGGGACTTTGCAGGAAAGAATAGTGGAGTGGGTTGTCATTTCTTACTCCAAGTTAGTTAGCAGTAGGCTGCAAAACTAGAGTTAACAGACAATGGTTGTTTGGTTAGGTTAGTAGCTAAATTGTGTCTGACTCTTGTGACCCCACAGACTGTAGCCCACCAGGCTCCTCTGTCCATAGGATTCTCCAGGTGAGAATACTGGAGTGGGTTGCCATTTCCTTTTCCTGGGGATTTTTCCAACTTAGGAATCAAGCCCAGGTCTCCTGCATTGCAGGAAGATTCATTACTGCTGAGATACCTTGGTAGTTTAGAGAAAGTCTATAACAATGAAGGCCCTGACAACTGATTGAATCAGAGTCAGGCTATATTTGGAAAACATATCAGACACGAGCATGTACTTTGGAGTCAGAATACTTTGGTTTAAATCCCAGGACTGCCAGTTTTGTGGTATATAGCCAAGTACTACTTTAACTATTATATCTGTATAGAAATGAATGAATCTATTACCAAGCTTAGTAGTTGTAAACATTCACATGTATGTATATTTGTGTATCAGAGTTAAATTGTGCTATGTGAGTTTGAGTGAAGTCCGGGAGTTGGTGATGGACAAGGAAGCCTGGTGTGCTGCAATTCATGGGGTTGCAAAGAGTCAGATTTTGGTTTAAATCCCAGGACTGCCAGTTTTGTGGTATATAGCCAAGTACTACTTTAACTATTATATCTGTATAGAAATGAATGAATCTATTACCAAGCTTAGTAGTTGTAAACATTCACATGTATGTATATTTGTGTATCAGAGTTAAATTGTGCTATGTGAGTTTGAGTGAAGTCCGGGAGTTGGTGATGGACAAGGAAGCCTGGTGTGCTGCAATTCATGGGGTTGCAAAGAGTCAGACAAGACTGAGCAACTGAACTGAATCATTCTTACTTTCTGTTATTAATATAAAAATGAAAGAGAAAAAAATGAGTTCATGATGAAGCCAAGCTTTCGGTATGAACAAAAGGAAAATTGGAATTGTGATTTACTGAAATGGGAACAACTATAAGAGAATTAAATTCAGGGGAAACTAAAAATAAAAATTCAGAATTAGATATGCTATGGTTGTGATCACTCAGAGAAATAAAAGTGAATGTTTCAAATAGGTATATTGGAGATGAGAGATCTAGACAAAGGAAAAAAATGAAATATTTCAACATTTATATGATGTTTCAGTTCTGTTCACTTGCTCAGTCACGTCTGACTCTTTGCAACCCCATGGACTGGAGCACACCAGACCTCCCTGTCCATCCCCAACACCCAGAACCTACTCAAACTCATGTCTATCATGTGGGTGATGCCATCCAACTTTCTAATCCTCTGTCATCCTCTCTTCCTGCCTTCAATCTTTCCCAGCATTAGGGCCTTTTCAGATGAGTGGGTTCTTCACATCAGGTGGTCAGAGTATTGGGGTTTCAGCTTCAGCATCAGTCCTTCCAGTGAATATTCAGGAGGATGGACTGGTTGGATCTCCTTGCAGTCCAAGGGGCTCTCAAGAATCTTCTACAATACCACAGTTCAAAAGCTTCTGTGCTCAGCTTTCTCTATAGTCCAACTCTCACATCCATACATGACTACTGGAAAAACCATAGTTTTGACTAGATGGACCTTTATTGGTAAAGTAATGGCTCTGGTTTTTAACATGGTGTCTAGGTTGGTCATAGCTTTTCTTCCAAGGAGCAAGCATCTTTTAATTTCATGGCTACAGTCACCATATGCAATGCTTTTGGAGCCCCCCAAATAAACTCTGTCAATGTCTCCCCGTCTATTTACCATGAAGTGATTGGACCAGATGCCATGATCTTAATTTTCTGAATGTTGAGTTTTAAGCCAACGTTTTCACTCTCCTCTTTTACTTTCATCAAGAGGCTCTTAAGTTCTTCGCTTTCTGCCATAAAGTTGGTGTCATCTGTACCTGAGGTTATTGATATTTCTCCCAGCAATCTTAATTCCAGCCTGTGCTTCATCCAGCCCAGAGTTTCTCATGATGTGCTCAGCATATATGTTAAATAAGCAGGGTGACATTACACAGCCTTTATGTACTCCTTTCCTGATTTGGAACCAGTCTGTTGGTCCATGTCCAGTTCTAACTGTTGCCTCTTGACCTGCATACAGGTTTCTTAAGAGGCAGGTCAGGTGGTCTGGTATTCCCATCTCTTTAAGAATTTTCCGGTTTGTTTTGATCCACACAGTCAAAGGCTTTGGCATAGTCAATAAAGTAGAAGTATATATATTTTCTGGAATTCTCTTGCTTTTTCAATGATCCAGCAGATGTTGGCAATTTGATCTCTGGTTCCTCTGCCTTTTCTAGATCCAGCTTGAACATCTGGAAGTTCATGGTTCTCATACTGTTGATGATGTTTAAAGTTATGAAACAGGATGCAGTCACTGAGAGAATGATATAATTGGGGAAAAGAAGACTGATTCATGCATTAGTATGTGTGGATAAGTGTTGAAATGGTTGAAACAAAAATGACTGAAATGAGGTGGGAAAAGAATTAGGAGAGCATAGGTCTTAGATAGTAATAAAGAATCTGTGTCTACAAGAGTGATCAGCTATGCCAATTGCTTTTGATAGATCAAGTAAGATAAGGGCAAATAATTGTCCAATTAATTTAACAACTAAATTTCATTGGGTACTTTAGCTGTAATTCTTAAATTACCTGACATGGCTGAGATTAAAAGAGAATAGGAGATAAAATGGATACAAAAAATATAAAACACTCATTTGAAAGTTCTATAAAAGGGTTTGAACAATGTGGTTGTTAATAGAGAATGTGTTGACAACATTTCCAAATATTTTCTGTCTTCAGGTTTTTTTGCTTGTTAGTTTCTTAACTAGTAATACATTTACACTATAAAAATTATCGTGAAAGTATGCAACAAAACAGTTTGAGAAGGGACAATTTCCTTGTCAAAGGGTAAGATTTGGCCTTTGGCCCTGGTTAGTTAAGAATTTGAAACCAGGACAAAAATTAGAACTCTAATATGAGTGCAGGTAAATGGGTTGATAAATCATAAAAATATGTTGTATTTTATAAATCATAAAAATATGTTGTATTTTATCTTTGATTCATCATACTTTCCAGTTTAAAAAAAAAGTTTGAAAAGAAAGAGGAAAGTGTGATATAATGGTAGATATTATAAAGAGTAGGGACTGCTGTAGGGTGGCCCAGTACTTAAGAATCTGCTTTGCAATGCAATGGATGTGGGTTTGATCCTTGGTTGGAAAACTAAGATCCCACAGGCCATGGGGAAATGAAACCCACATGCCAAAACGAAAGAATTCATGCACCACCTGAATGTCACAACTAAGGCCCGATGTAGCCAAATAAATATTTTAAATGTTAGAGAGTAAATAGACACAGAACACTGAGTAGGATATCTGAGAAGAAAGGAAGTCGAGGTTACTGGACATGAGTTAAAAGTGATATCGATTAATTATGGGGGTGTTCTCCCCTCCAGTCACTTTGAGTTGCTCATATGTAGGCATAGAGCAAGGAGATAGTGATACTTAATTAAGGTTGAGATTTATTTCCAGATTAGTAAAATGTAGAAAAAAATGGAGACGTAATGAGGAAAATAAAAAATGTGATGAGGGTGAAAAACAGTCAGTGGGTTAAAGGACTGAATGAGGTTCAGGTGGAAAAAAGTTATTGTGAGAACAAAAGGAATAAAGAGTGGAATTGGAAAGATAAGAGATGGAGGCTGAGGCTGAAGAATGGAATGACTGAAGCTGATATTAAAGAAGGGGTCTGGTTGTCGGAAATAACAGGATAAAGGCATTTACCACAAAATAAGAGGCTGAAGGGCAAAGATCATTGGAAGTGACACAAGTAAACAACTTCTGAGCTTCAGGAAACTGAATGGATCTTTAACATTGAAACCCTTAACACTTTTAGCAAAAAATTCCTTTGGGGAGACAATGTGGCAGGTGCTATATCTTCATACAGAAACCATCTGGGAAATAAAGTCAGGATCACTGGATTGGGTTGTTTTGCCTAGCATTTTAACAGGTGAACTAGGATTTTTATAATTTTAGTATTAGAAAAAGTCAAGATGATAGAAACTATGGTATACATTAGACTAAGACAAAACATTCCAAGAGAGAGACATTAGAGGAGAATATAAATGGGAAATTCCTGTAAATGGTAATTTTATTAACAATAATAACTTAATTCTTTTTTCTTTCTGTATAGCACTTGACAGTTTCTACAGCATTTTACCCTGATTTCTTTTGACCTTTTCAATAATTCTGTGAAAAATATGAAGACTGTGTTGCTCATATTGGGGGAAAATGCAATGTTGATATGTTAAAAGTCTAGATCAAAAGCTTATGACTTCTAAATAAGCAGAAAGTGCAAAAGTTTTCTGAGGAAATGCATTTCTCTTTGCTCTGAGGCATTATGCCTATTTCATTTCTTAGTATTTGTTTATATTTTATAGCAATTTGACCTTAAGTTATGTAGAGATTGCTTCAGACATGTCTGACTCTGTGCGACCCTATGGCCTATAGCCCACCAGGCTTCTCTGTCCTTGAGAGTCTTCAAAACAAGAACACTGGAGTGGGTTGCCATGCCCTCCTCCAGGGGATCTTCCTGACCCAGGGAACAAACCTGTTGTGTCTCCTGTGTCTTCTGCCTTCCAGGGTGATTCTTTAACCACTCAACCACTTGGGAAGCCATGATGTAGAGATAGGTGTGCTCAAATAAAGCATACTGTGGTGTTAGAAACATGTACCCCATTCCAATGCAATTAAACAGTTCTGCTTGAAGATTCCATGATGAAGCAGAATACATTTTGGAAGAGAGACAAACAGATAGATATGTGCCTATTTGCTCAGCTGTGTCTGACTCTTTGTGACCCTATGTACTGTAGCCTGCCAGGCTATATAATATATATGAAAAATACATCTAGAATCTAGAGTAAAGGAGATAAAATTGTGAGTCAATGAAGATAATTTATTTTGAAATTATATACACAATTTTTAAAGTTCAGATGCTTTTTAATGTTATAGAAGCTTTATTATCACCCTATGTGGTAGAGCATATGATAAAGACCTATGATACAGAGTTGGACAAGACTGACCAACTGAACTGAACTGATAATATAGAGAATTATGCTGCAGATTAGTGTTTAAATATTGAAAACATTTTATCTTTTTGCAGGAAAATAGTTTTCAACTTCATCCTCTTCCAATAAGCTTCAATTTCCCTGCTTTAAGCCATATGCTTCCAAATAACTTGGGTACTTTCTGTAATGCTGTTGACTTATTGAATGTATCAAAGCTTCAGATTCCTTATCTGTAAAACAGATATAACAGTTCATATCCCCCAGGTTATGAGAAGAATAAAGTAAGGGATGGATATAATGCTTTGACCACTCACTATGTCTTTGTTTTTGTAAGAACTTCATAATAGCTTCCTGCATAGCTCAGTGGGGAAGGCATCTGCCCACAATGTGGGAGGCCTGGGTTCAATCCCTGCATTGGGAAGCTCCCCTGGAGGAGGAAATGGCAACCCATTCCAGTATCCTTGCCTGGAGAATCCCATGGACAGAGGAGCCTGGCAGGCTACAGTCCATGGGATTGCAAAAATAAAACATGACTTAGTGCTATCTTTCTTTTTCGTATATAGTAGTAGCTATTATAGTAATATTTTGAAATAAATAAACTCACTGCTTACACAACTGAAACTCACAAATGTCCAGAGAAAGAAAAGGTGGCTTTAATCAGAATGCTGACAGTCTGGGGAGATGCTGGGCTCAGCATCCCCCAAAACTGCTTTTGAAGATTCTAACTGGCCATCAAAGTTTTAAAGCAAAACAAAGGAGTAATCTCAATTAATCATTGAGATGGAGATCAGAGCTGTTTCTGTTCCCCACTGCATGCAGGCTTGTGTCAAGCTTCTTGACTCCTCAAGATCTTCTAGATGTTATCTTGCACACACATTTGGTCTTACAGTTTGTTTGGGAGATTATTGAAGGGGGAACTATAAACAAATCTGGTTATCTGTTAATGACTTTATTTCTACTTCTTCTGTCTTTGGAAAGAACAGACAAGTTAGGCAAGATTTTGTATGATAAAAAAGATTTGAAAGGTGTGCTTGGGCCAGAAATGAGTACAACATGGGCATGCCTGGTTTAAAAGTTATGATATAGTTTTGGAATTCCTTCTGAGGGGAGTTTTCCGCAAGAAAGCTGTTTACAATCCCCATTTGTTAGAACACCTCTCTATTTCTGTGGGATTAGGGGTGAAGATAAAACTTCTATAACTTCTCCATACTGACATAGAATTCTGTATTCTCAGAGTGCAAGATGTCAGCATGGATCTATAGAATCTTTTTGCTGACAATTTTAGTTGCCAAATAACATATAAGGGTAAAGCAAGCTACAATTATTTTGATGCTCACTAATATTATTATGAACAATAATGATAATTCCATTCTCTTGAGGTCAGTTCTGGGAGTTGTACCAGCAATAACTCAGTACTGCTCAAGTTGGAGCAGTTCATGTTATGGTTGCAGTCTAGTCACTATGCGGTTAGCTTTTTCCCTCTGGTGGAAGTTATATTATCTGTAAAACAACTCGGGAATGTGCATCACACACCAAGTCTGTGACTCTATTGTTCTATTAATTAAGTGTTTGATTTCATACTTGTGTGTGTGTGTGTGGTGCCTTCAGGGTTCTGCTCAGTACTATTTAATTCAATTTTTATAATTTATTCTTGCCTTCAAATTGCAAAATGAATATTTTGATATATTAACTGATTTTTAAATTTCTGAAGCCCAAGCCCAAGCATAACCTATTTCTCAGCAATTTACAATTACTTCCATGCCTTTTGATCAAGTAATTTGAAATCATACTCTGGAATAAGGATTTTTTAAAAAATATACTTGTTTTAGTTTCACATATATAGATTTGTTCTTCCTCTTTATGTTAAAAATATATATTTCTACTGAAATTAACTTCTAGTTTGATCTGGATTTTCCTTTCCCTTAGGTGCAATTGAGTAAAGACAAAAGTAAGTCCCAAAATAAAATATCTTGTTGCTGTGCATAGCCCAAATAATATAGAGAATTTAAAAATACAAGGAAAATAAAAAGGACCAAATAAGATGGTGAAAATAAACTCTAATATATCAAAAGTTATCATTAATATAAATGTCAATAAGCTATTTAACAAATGGAATATTAAACAATATCCATTTTTCATGTAGTTACTATTTTAATTTAGGATTTTCTTGCTGGAGAGGAGAAGAGTTTGTATTATGAATGAGAAGTAAGATCATGGCTGTTTGGATGACTACGAATTAAGGGTTTGTATTATGAATGAGAAGTAAAATCATGGCTGTTTGGATGACTACGAATTAGCAAAAACAAACAAAAAAAGCCACTACTCTTTTGTTCTTTCAGATTTTAAGAGGAAAAAATTGATTTGTAGAATTTTGAGTATATCATTAGCCATAAAATTCTTCCCTGATAGCTCAGTTGGTAAAGAATCTGCCTGCAATGCAGGAGACCCTGGTTCGATTCCTAGGTTGACATAATCCCCTGGAGAAGGAAAAGGCTACCCACTCCAGTATTCTGGCATGGAGAATTCTATGGACTGTATAATCCATGGGGTCACAAAAGGGTTGGACACAACTTTCATTTTCACTTTAGCCATAATAAAGATAACATTTCTTATAATCCCAAGCAGGTAAGTGTACTCATAAGAGAAAATTCTCTCCAATGAGATGGAGGTTCAGAATAAATAAATAAATAGTGTAAGATAAGGGTTATTTAATTAAAGCAATGAGATTTGACCCCCTCATGAAAGAGTTACATAGATGCTCTAAATGAAGATGATGATTCCTTATCTTCCACAATTTCCTTAGGCTTCCCTGTCCCTATAAGCAAAGGATAACATATTTCCATTCACTATATGAAAACTATGATCATTTAAAAATTATTTTTGATTCATTGAACAATGTACCTATCAGAGGGCTTCACTGTTATCTCAGAAGGTAAAGAATCTGCCTGCAATTCAGGATACCTGGGTTTGATCCCTGTGTCGGGAAGATCCCCTGGAGAAGGGAATGTCTTCCAGTATTTTTGCCTAGGGGAGTCCATGGACAGAAGCTACAGGTCCATGTGCTCACAAAGAGTTGAACATGACCAACCAAACGATTGACATTTGGTACCTCTCAGGGTTTCTGTAAGAATCAGTCAAATCAGGAGAGTTGTGTTTATTTACTCAGATGCAGATGAAACATAAGCAACTGTACAGTGACCTGGACTTAGTAGCAGTCGAACAATCACAAGTCCTGACAATAACCCAATAGAAGAGAATCTCACAATAGAGGCTCCCTTGAAAGAAGCAGTAACATTCAGTTAAGATAGACAGCCAGTTAGAAGCAACCTCAGAGGGAGGGAAGTAGGGGTCTGAATACTCTGGAGCTCTCTCTACATCCTGTCAGAGGACTGTACTCACTCAGCCCAACTGGAACCCTAGGGCACAAAGGAGCCCACTGATGTCCTTAAAGCAGGTCAACCACATGGGGCAGGTGACAAGGCAGAGAAAACTGGCACGTGAATCAAAAGTAACAAAGGGCAGATATACTACACAGCGAGTAAAACATCCACATGGTAAGGACTTCAAATGGAAGACGTCTGTATTCTGTTCGCATGTCTGCTGTTCTGGTTCACTGCTGTGGTAGCCACTACCTGCTGTGTCTTATATTCTGACATGTAAATAAAAAACAATAAACTACCTACAGAATTTTAAGATATTAAAGT
Source organism: Oreotragus oreotragus (assembly GCA_006410675.1). Classification (NCBI taxonomy): domain Eukaryota; kingdom Metazoa; phylum Chordata; class Mammalia; order Artiodactyla; family Bovidae; genus Oreotragus; species Oreotragus oreotragus. The sequence continues at coordinate 229,433 of SJYX01000671.1, read as the reverse complement.
TGACTTTTCTAATGAAAATGAATCTAGATCAAGAGCACAGAATTGTATATATATTACAAAAATACATATATTCACTGGTTGGGCTGAAAAGATTTCTAAAGTATTTGAATTGATAAATATAAATATGAACAAATTACATAGCAAAGCTTGATTATGACTTATATTCATTATGCAATTTTGATGAGATCGACCTTGTCTATTTTTAACCTAATTTTTCAATTCTACATTATCTTCTTATCCTATTGTATGTTTCTCTACCATCATACCATATTATGCCAAACTTGAAACATTTTTTCCTCTTATGGTTTGTAATTTAAATGTTGCATTTGCACTCTCTTACTGGTTACCTGTAATGTACATATTTAAGTAAATATTTTTATAATCAATGCATCTAGCCTTTGACTGCTGCTGCTGCTAAGTCACTTCAGTCGTGTCCGACTCTGTGTGACCCCATAGCCCACCAGGCTCCCCCATCCCTGGGATTCTCCAGGCAAGAATACTGGAGTGGGTTGCCATTTCCTTCTCCAATGCATGAAAGAGAAAAGTGAGAGTGAAGTTGCTCAGTCTGTCCGACTGTTAGCGACCCCATGGACTGCAGCCCACCAGGCTACTCCATCCATTGGATTTTCCAGGCAAGAGTACTGGGGTAGGGTGCCATTGCCTTCCCCGAGCCTTTGACTATGAAAGGGAAAAAAACAAAACTTAGCAAAATTTAAAGAGGAAAATGTGCATTTTTCCATACTGCTCTTACTGTTTATGTCTATAAATTAATTTCTGATGCTTTAAGGATAAACATCAGTCATGATTATTGCTTTTGCACATAATAGTTAAATTATTAATATGCTTTGGGCTTCTTTTGTGGGTGTTCACCTTTTTTGACTTCTCACTCTTCCTTTTATATAGGTTCACATTTGACACAATCAGTCCTTTAACGTACTCTAAGGTGATAGTAGTATGTATATATGAGCATTCTTCATAGTTATACATTTGAAAAATAACTTTATTTTACCCTCAATTATGGATGATAGTACCCCTGGATGGAGAATGCTTGGCTGGCAGTTGTGTATTTGTCATAAATTTAAAGATTTTTCTCCACTCACTTCTGGCATATATTGATATTGTAAAGCTTACTGTCAATCTAATTATTATTTCTTTCATGGAACTTGTTTCTTTTATTCACTATCAATAATTTTTAATTTTTAAAATAATATTTTTATTGTTTTTAATTTCAAGTTTTTATTGTCAGAAATTTTTATTGTTGATGGTCTTCTATCTTATTGAAAGGGCCCTGGTATGTTTTTATTTGTATATATCATCATGGTTTTCAACATAAACTCTCAAGCTGAGATTTCATCACATTTAAAATCAGAGGATGTTCTATTTTGTTTTTATCTTTGCCTGCTTTTTTAACAGTTTAACCTCTGAAAAGCCTATTTGATGTGTGTTGTTATTTCTACATCTTACATAGCTTTATATATTTGTGTTTTGGTCAGGTTCCCTAATTGTGTTGCTACCTGGGTAGATTCATCAGAACTGTTTTTTCTTTGTTTTTTGATTGAACTATAGTTGATTTACAATGTTGTGCTGGCTTCAGAACTGTTCTTTGATACATTAATTAGTTTTTAAATTATATGTGGCCAATAATTTAGTCTACTCATTACTTTTTTTTTTNTTATCTTCTTATCCTATTGTATGTTTCTCTACCATCATACCATATTATGCCAAACTTGAAACATTTTTTCCTCTTATGGTTTGTAATTTAAATGTTGCATTTGCACTCTCTTACTGGTTACCTGTAATGTACATATTTAAGTAAATATTTTTATAATCAATGCATCTAGCCTTTGACTGCTGCTGCTGCTAAGTCACTTCAGTCGTGTCCGACTCTGTGTGACCCCATAGCCCACCAGGCTCCCCCATCCCTGGGATTCTCCAGGCAAGAATACTGGAGTGGGTTGCCATTTCCTTCTCCAATGCATGAAAGAGAAAAGTGAGAGTGAAGTTGCTCAGTCTGTCCGACTGTTAGCGACCCCATGGACTGCAGCCCACCAGGCTACTCCATCCATTGGATTTTCCAGGCAAGAGTACTGGGGTAGGGTGCCATTGCCTTCCCCGAGCCTTTGACTATGAAAGGGAAAAAAACAAAACTTAGCAAAATTTAAAGAGGAAAATGTGCATTTTTCCATACTGCTCTTACTGTTTATGTCTATAAATTAATTTCTGATGCTTTAAGGATAAACATCAGTCATGATTATTGCTTTTGCACATAATAGTTAAATTATTAATATGCTTTGGGCTTCTTTTGTGGGTGTTCACCTTTTTTGACTTCTCACTCTTCCTTTTATATAGGTTCACATTTGACACAATCAGTCCTTTAACGTACTCTAAGGTGATAGTAGTATGTATATATGAGCATTCTTCATAGTTATACATTTGAAAAATAACTTTATTTTACCCTCAATTATGGATGATAGTACCCCTGGATGGAGAATGCTTGGCTGGCAGTTGTGTATTTGTCATAAATTTAAAGATTTTTCTCCACTCACTTCTGGCATATATTGATATTGTAAAGCTTACTGTCAATCTAATTATTATTTCTTTCATGGAACTTGTTTCTTTTATTCACTATCAATAATTTTTAATTTTTAAAATAATATTTTATTGTTTTTAATTTCAAGTTTTTATTGTCAGAAATTTTTATTGTTGATGGTCTTCTATCTTATTGAAAGGGCCCTGGTATGTTTTTATTTGTATATATCATCATGGTTTTCAACATAAACTCTCAAGCTGAGATTTCATCACATTTAAAATCAGAGGATGTTCTATTTTGTTTTTATCTTTGCCTGCTTTTTTAACAGTTTAACCTCTGAAAAGCCTATTTGATGTGTGTTGTTATTTCTACATCTTACATAGCTTTATATATTTGTGTTTTGGTCAGGTTCCCTAATTGTGTTGCTACCTGGGTAGATTCATCAGAACTGTTTTTTCTTTGTTTTTTGATTGAACTATAGTTGATTTACAATGTTGTGCTGGCTTCAGAACTGTTCTTTGATACATTAATTAGTTTTTAAATTATATGTGGCCAATAATTTAGTCTACTCATTACTTTTTTTTTTAAAGTAATGACCCTATTTTCTCCAGATTTCTAATAACATAATATAACAAACATATTTTTATGTACTTTTTACCTTTTAATGATCATTTTTACTGATGCTCTTCCAATTTTTATCTTAACAGTATCCAAAATATTTGTGTTAAAGTAATTTTTAGTTTCCTCTATTATTTTCATTTTATCTAGTATAAATTTTTCTTCCAATTGATTCAGTTCCCTTTCTCAGCATCAGTTTGAATTTCCAAATTATAGTTTGCAAGTTCATGCTGAGTGGGAATTGCATTTATATTTGTTTTTCTCTTTTTGTGTGTGTGTACTCACCACTTTTAAAATGTGATTTTGTATATCACAATTACCTTTCTCCCAATCAGAATCAGAACAGTCTTATATAATTGCTCCAGGGTTCCCACCCCATGGTGACAGCCATACAAAATTTATCAGACATGGTTGGCTGCATGTCTGTATCTGTTTCATTCCTTCTCTCTCTTTTCAGTTCAGTTCAGTTCAGTTCAGTCGCTCAGTCATGTCTCACTCTTTGTGACCGCATGGACTTCAGCACACCAGGCCTCCCTGTCTGTCCATCACCAGCTCTCAGAGTTTACTCAAACTCAAGTCCATTGAGTCGGTGATGCCACCCAACTATCTCATCCTCTGTCGTCTTCTCTTCCCACCTTCAATCTTTCCCATCATCAGGGTCACCCTCCTTTAGTGCTGACTTTATCTGTCATAACCCCCACAAGAAGTTTTGTCTCAGCTTCTTTTCCATCTCCATTCAGAGTTTGGTGCCAATCTAATATCTTTATTTCAAAGAGTTCCCCATTGTGGGGAAGACTTTTAATTCCTATTATCCCTTAAGAGACTTTGTTTCCTTCTTCTGCTGCTTGTTTCCTGGCTCAGAAACTAAGTAGGCCTGCACATTTTAATCTGCTCACTGCTTTATGTTTATCTTCTAAACATTAAAGATGTTTAAAAGATATTTTTTTTGAACTTATATTGGTCTTTTAATGTTCTCTATTATAATTTTTCTAATATCACTGAGTAAAGTGGGAAAGAAGGGCTGCAGAAATCAAATTGTAATTCTTCATTTGTTGCTTAATGGTTACTTATTTCTAAGTGAAATATTATTAAACATCTTCATCTATACATATATGTGAAATTAAATATACTATTCTACTCATTGAGAGAAAATGTTTTGTAAGTGAAGATGTAAAATATTCTGTTTTCTTTTATACATAGATGAAGCAATTACCCTTGGGAACTTTGCTACTTAATCCTGTAGTTGGGATGATATATGAGACATAGCTTCTGTAATGAACAAGGTGTTAATTATGGAGATTTACAGATTAAATGGGAGAAAATGTATTGCTTTTGGCAATGTAACAACTATAATAGATATTTAGGGTGATGAACTACATATTTTACTTGTGCCAAGTATTTTTCCAGAGTGCTGAAGAAATCATAGATAGATAAAACTTATTGGGTCATCTGGATCATCACCTTGGCGTGCAGGTTATTCTTTGCAGTATATTTTTCTAGTATGATTTTCCAGATTTAAATGGCATAATATATAATATAATATATAATTCTTCCTAAGTAGCTCCATAGTTGAAATAAAATATTTCAAAATATTTATAATGTTTTGTCAAGTAAAGAAATATGCAGATTTTACTTTCCATTCTCAAAGTTGGACAGATTAGTACTATAGCTGTGGCTCTCAGCATACAGTCCATCATTTATAACTTCCAAATCTGAAGGTTGGCAGTTCTATTGCTTCCATATTTCTATCATCATTCATAAAACATCTCCATTAAGTGGTTAAAAAACTTCAACACCCACATTTTCTAATCGAATTATACCATAATAATCCATAAGAGGATGATTATAAGAAAGTGTTTGGTGTGATTCTGACTTGTTTTGTTTTCCATGAAACTATGCAGAACATCTCCAAGTTTGACAATGCCATCCCTTCAAATATGTACCTGCAATTGTCACTCTTAATTTGAGTCTCTTCTTATGAAACATATTCATTACCCTACAACTTCATAAATTTCTTGGCTTTAGGTTACCTGTTAACATTTAGAGCTCCGTTACCTGTCTGATTCCTAACTATAATGATTGTGATTTCTCTCTTTTTTCCCTGAGCAGTCTGGCTAGAGATGTATTGACTGTAATTGTTTTCTCATATAACTAGTTTTGTTTTACAGATACTTCTCCATTGTTTATGTGTTCTCTATTTTATTGATTTATTTTATACCCATTTAAATCACATCCTACTAATTCCAGACACATGCTTTTATTTTCATCCTATTAAAAATACTTTCCAATAGCACTTTTAGTTTCTTTAACTTGGGTTATTTAGAGGTATTCTCCCATATATTCTGGGTATTTCTCATAAACCTTTACATTGTTTGCTTTAAACTTAATTCCACCATGGTCAGAAAAAATACTTCATATATTTACAACTCTATTCAATGTATTGAGATGACTTATGGTCAATCTTGGTGAATGTTTAATGTGTACTTAAAAACTGTGTAGGTGCCAGTTGTTGATTGGAATGTTCTATAATTGTCAGTTAGGTCAGGTTGGTTGGTAATGTTATTCAAGACCTTTATATCCTCATTGATTTTGTCCATTTGTTCTCAGTTGGAAGAAGGATATTAAAATTTCTAAATATATTTGTACATACTTCTAATTCTCCTTGAACTGCATTGACTTTCAAGTACTTTGAGGGTCTGCACATAAATAATTAGGATTATTATTTCTTTCTGGTGATTGAAACTTCTGTTATTTTGAGATGGCCTTCTTCACAACTGGTAATATTCTTCAATGTGAATTCAGTGTTGTTTGATACTAATTGAATAATTCCACCTTCCTTTTGAAGAGTGTTTGTGTGGTTTATCATTTCAATCCCATTGTCTGATGTAATTTTATAATTGTATTTTTTCTCATCAACAGCATATATTAGAGTTTGTTTTTAATCCAGTCTGAAAATCTGTGCCTTTTAATTGAAATATTTAGATAATTAGTTAAATGTAATATGCTATTGCTACACTAAGATTTATATCATATCACACCACTTACGTTCTTATGTTTACTTATTTTCTTTATATACTTTTTTCTTCTTCTTCTGCCTTTCTCTTGATTAATTTTGTATATACATTTTATCACCTCAATGATTTAGTTTTATCTCTTTGTTTTGTTATTTTAGCTATTGCTTTAACTTATTACAGTTTAACTTCAAGAGATATTATACCAAATAACATAGTTTATAAGAACCATAAAATAGAATACTTTATCTTTGCCTTCCTAGATTTTCTAAAAATGTTACCATGCACTTTTGTATGTATACATTTCTATATTACATGTGTGTTTATGTATTCATATATATGTGTGTATGTCACATATTCCACAATACATTAATATTATAAGCAACTAATTATCTTTTGAAAGTGAAAGTGAAGGGCACTCAGTTGTGTCCAGCTCTTTGTGACGCCAAAGACTGTATAGTCCATAGAATTCTCCAGACCAGAATACTGGAGTAGGTGGCCTTTCCTCTCTCCAGGATATCTTCCCAACTCAGGGATTGAATGCAGGCCTCCTGCACTGCAGGAGGATTCTTTAACAGCTGAGCCACAAGCGAAGACCAATTATCTTTTAAAGAGTTGTAAATAAAAAGAAATGAATTCCATATATCAATCCACATACTTACCATTTTCAGGGTTCTATATTCTTCAGATGTAAGTCTGTATTTCCATCTGGTATCAACTTCGTTCTGCCTGACACATTTTTTTAAGATTTCTTGTAATTTGTGTACTGATCAGTTCAGTTCATTTGCTCAGTTGTGTCCGACTCTTGGCGACCCATTGAATTGCAGCATGACAGCCCTCTCTGTACATCACCAACTCCCAGAGTTCACTCAGACTCATGACTATCGAGTCGGTGATGCCATCCAGCCATCTCATCCTCTGTTGTCCCCTTCTTCTCCTGCCCCCAATCCCTCCCAGCATCAGAGTCTTTTCCAATGAGTCAATTGTTCGCATCAGGTGGCCAAAATATTGGAGTTTCAGCTTTAGCATTAGTCCTTCCAAAGAATACCCAGGACTGATCTCCTTTAGAATGGACTGGTTTGAACTCCTTGCAGTCCAAGGGACTCTCAAGAGTCTTCTCCAACACCACAGTTCAAAAGCATCAAATTTTCAGTGCTCAGCTTTCTTCACAGTCCAACTCTCACATCCATACATGACTACTGGAAAAACCATAGCCTTGACTAGATGGACCTTTGTTGGCAAAGTAATGTTTCTACTTTTGAATATGCTATCTAGGTTGGTCATAACTTTCCTTCTAAGGAGTAAGCGTCTTTTAATTTCATGGTTGCAATCATCATCTACAGTGATTTTGGAGCCCCCAATAAAGTCTGACACTGTTTCCACTGTTTCCCCATGTAAAAGCTTTTCTGTACTAGGAAAAAAAAAAAAACACTTTATTTTTCTTAGATTTCTTAAAATTTATTTTAGAATAAATTTACCACCCAATTTATTTTAAAATATCTTCTGAAAGCATATTATAAAAACAAAGTGACTTATGGGTTTAAACGTGCAGACTGCTAGCCTTAGAATCAGAAAACAAGCCAAGAAAGGAGAAAATGAAGACTCTTCAGGGCAATAGGAATGCAAAGGGGAACCTGTGATGTGAAAATTTACTGACCCCTTGAAATCAAGGTCTAAGATGAGTTCTTTTTTCTGAACAGAGATTGGGAAAATGTAGCAATGGATTTTCTGGCTACTGTTATGCTTTGGATAAACTGACTTTTAATGAGGTGGAAAGAAGCAGGTACAGCCATATATCTCACAAGGTTGAATATGTTATACATCTGGACCTTCAACTTTATGTATCTTAGACATTCCCATTAAATATGATATATTTGTTAATTTCTATTTTAATTTCCCGTGTCTTTAGATATCTATGCAGGATTTTGTACAATTTTAGCTGTGTCTTCCAGGTCTTTAATTTTCAATTCAGTTTCATTTAAGGAGCACTTTAACCAATCAAAATTTTAATACAGAATGTATAAATATATGTCAATATATAAATAAATACACATGAATATATATGTAGACATATTTTCTATTTTCACAGAAATTATAGTTTAAGCTGATTTAACTTATTTACAATGAATTTTGTATTATTCTTCAATTGCTCTTTCTGCTTAGTTCAATAAAATAGGCACTGCTACTGCTGCTAAGTCGCATTGTGTCCAACTCTGTGAGACCCCATAGACGGCAGCCCACCAGGCTCACCGTCCCCTGGGATTCTCCAGGCAAGAACACTGGAGTGGGTTGCCATTTCCTTCTCCAATGCGTGAAAGTGAAAAGTGAAAGTGAAGTTGCTCAGTCGTGTCTGACTCTTAGCGACCCCATGGACTGCAACCCATCAGGATCCTCCGTCCATGGGATTTTCCATGAAAGAGTACTGGAGTGGGGTATCATTGCCTTCTCTGAAAATAGGCACAGCTTTATAATGATGTTAAATTTAGTTTACTTTGTTGTACAAGCTAAACTTTGAATAAGGATATAATCTATTTCTTATTGATAATTTAAGATGTGTGATGCATTGTGAATTTTGGTCCATAAATCCATATTTTATTGATTCACATTATAATTTTTGAATATCTCTTTAACTTGAAATTGCTTTTCATATGACATAGAGAATAACATAGCTTTTATTTCTTGAGAGGTAAAAGTAGACACTACTCAGCCTCAAAATCTGAATTGAGGAAAATAAGATTGTATAATACAAAATGAATGCAACGTACTTTTAAAGATAGGAAATGGTTCCCAGACCTGCATATAATTAGATGTGACTTAGTTGGGTACACTAACATGGAGTAACAGAAAGTAAAACTAAATAAATAATATGCTTGATTATGTAGCCTTTGAAGATAGAGACAAAAGAAACATAAGAGAATATGAATATTCATTTTGGTAAATTATATAATTTTTCACAAAATAGTCCTAACCTCAGCCCTTTGGAATGGATGCACTTTTCCACTAATAGATGTTGAATTTGGCAATGCAAATTGATTTGACCAATGGTATGTAAATGAGATAACATAGTCCACACCTAAGTAAATTATTTGAATAGTTTGCATGTTTTGCCATTGTCTCTTGAGCCTCTCCCCTCTATCATAAGAAAAAAAAAACAGTCCATGTGTCACTGCCACAATATCTTGAGTGTTGGATTGAGAAAACAAGAGGATCAGAGTCAAACTCAACTCACTTCTGGATCAGAAGCACCACAGCCAACCTACAGTTATGTGTGTGAAAAATAAACGTTGGCAATTGTAAGCAACTGAACACTGGATCATGATGCTACATTTACATAGCAAAATCAGATTAATATTTATTCAAACATTGCCCAGAAGACTTGAAGCAAGACACTTCAGTTATTCCAGTTTCATTAGCTAAAGTCTGCTTAATGCAGAGAAGGATATATCCCACTCTCCTAAGTCATTTTCCTTCACTATTAATTTGTTTCTTCTTTTTTTTTTGGACAGCAGCATGCTACCAAATGTGATCTGATTGCCAAATACCATGTATAAAAAGAATTAACTGGTTAATGATATAAACATACATACTTACACTTACAAAGCTTTTCTTAAAAGCTTACTTAAAAGTCATTTTAAGTAAGTAAAATGACTCTGTTGCTTTCTTATATAGTCTCACATACTTGAAAAGTTAGTTTTCCCTGAGATGTACATCTCCTTGTAGTGTGCTGAAATTACCCTTTAAATCACTATGTGTCAGGTAAAAATATATTTCAAATTACTATAACATACAAATTATTACAAAAATAAATTCTGTTAACATTATCAGTGGTAAGTCATGTTAGTATCATGAATACTTGAAATTATGTAATGAAAACAGCAGTTTTCATTTATGGTTTTCCTCCCTCAAACTCATAACTCCAGTCTAACTTTAAGAAAAATATCAGACAAAGCAAAATTGATGGACAGTCAACAGAATACAACATAAGTCTCCTCAAAACTGCCAAGGTCATCAAAAACAAGGAAGAGAAATAGGAGGACTCTAAAAACATATGACAACTAAATATAATGTGGTATCCTGTGTGGGTTTCTGGATCAGAAAAAAGACATGAGGTAAAAAATGACAATAAAATATGAACTTTAGTTAATAAAATGTATTCATATTGGTTTGTCAGTTATGACTAATGTACCTTATTAAAGTGTCAACAATGAGATAGATGGAGTGAAGGATATAGGGGGACGCCATACTCTCTATGGAACTTTTCTGTAAATACACTATTTTAAAATGAAACATTATTAAACATTGAAGAAGTATTATTTGTATAAGATGTACTATGTTTTCATTGATAAAAAATAGAACATTTTTCACTTGGTACCAATTAATATTTAAAAAAGAAAAATAGGGAAAGAGCCTAGGAATAACAATAGGACTGTGATATTTGTCTAAGCTCGAGTTCCTTTCTAAGATTAGACAGATCATTTTGAAAGCAGATAAGTCTGTCTCAGTTTCTCTATTTATAAGTACTTGTATACATACTTTTAGAACACAAAAGGATATATATCAATTATTCAAAAGGGGAGCATCTGAGAATTGCTCCCAATTAACAATCATGTTTTATTTGAAAGTGTATTATACGATTCACACACATGCAATTTTTCATTATAGTTAATTTACGTTTTTACAATACATTCAGTTCAGTTCAGTTCAATCTCTCAGTCGTGTCCGACTCTTTGCGACCCCATGAATCGCAGCACGCCAGGCCTCCCTATCCATCACCATCTCCCGGAGTTCACTCAGACTCATGACTATCGAGTTCGTGATGCCATCCAGCCATCTCATCCTCGGTCGTCCCTTTCTTCTCCTGCCCCCAATCCCTCCCAGCATCAGAGTCTTTTCCAATGAGTCAACTCTTCTCATGAGGTGGCCAAAGTACTGGAGTTTCAGCTTTAGCATCATTCCTTCCAAAGAATCCCAGGGTTGATCTCCTTCAGAATGGACTGGTTGGATCTCCTTGCAGTCCAAGGGACTCTCAAGAGTCTTCTCCAACACC
>SJYX01000671.1:175498-188349 GCA_006410675.1 Oreotragus oreotragus | reverse complement strand
TGACTTAGCAGCAGCAGCAGCTCCAGCACTCTCCTTTGCTGCTAGGTAACCTACAGAGAACCATTGTGAACCCTGCAGAGACTTTTGGAATGTTTTGTAAGTTACTAAAAATAGGTCCTGTATTTTGATCTCTCCAGCAGATCATTAGTTTTTTATCTAGGACTGCTTCCTTATTGTAAACGCTACAAAGTATTGACAGCATGCTCTTCTCTGCTGAAAAGTGGACATTATTAGGCTCTAAATGCTAAAACAGACCTTGCTCTCTCTGCATCTATCAAGTTTCTTTTTGACATGCTCTCTTCACGTAAAAAAAATCAATCCATCAGTTTTTTTTTTTTTGCAAACATTAAAAGCCACAAGAAAAGTGTTTTTAAATAATCAAAATGGACATTAAAAACAGGTCCATAAAATGTCAAACTGCTGATTCTCTTTCTAGATATTGATTAAAGAATTGTGCTTCTTACCTTGTGTTTACATGGGTGACACACTCTTTTTAAATATTTTACTCATTTGTAGAATAAAAATAGGAATTCTAAGCTACAGCAAAGGACAGACTTTACATTTTAATTAGTACCCAAAGCATAGAGCATCCTTAACTTTTTGAGAATAGTAATAGCATCAGATGAATTCTTCATTATCTCTAACTTACTCTCAAATAACAAACATGTATTCAACTCAGGAAATTTTCTCAGTTCTTGGCTCTGAGTTTATCTATTATACTTTCCATACAAAAATTGTTGCTCATGAATTTTTATGAAAGCAACTTAACAATATATTGTAATTGAGTCTATATGAACTCAGTGAATTGGGGAATTGTCACACCAGATATAATGCAGATTGCATAAAAACTTCCAAATAAGAAACCTGCCTATTTCGGGTCAATAGTCTTTTGGCTTTAATTGCAAAGAATTTTCCATCACACTGTTTGGCGAGTATGGGCATGATCTTAATCAGTCTTGTCATACCTTGTTTCAAAATGTCAATGCTTCTAAGTACTTAATAATTAAATATGGATGATAAAACATTCCCTGGCATTAACATGGTATGCTGGACTGTAAAATTCACAATATAGACACTAAAAATTAAGGTGACAGTCAATAGCCAGATGGCTTCTGTGATGTTCTGAAATACACATGAAAGATTTTATTAATTTTACCTCCATCTTGGATATAGTTGAAAATTAGCATCTATGGGCAGTTAAATCCAGATAGAATCTGGATTTCACAATGTGTTCTTCTCCAACTTCTGCTATTTTTCTCTTTGGTTAGTGTGTGGCATCATTTCAGTTCTTTTCCATGTGCATGCAGAAATAAGATACCTGCCTTCTAACAGGACAATATTGTTAAAAGTACTCCAAATTGAAATGAGAAAACACTTTTGAATATATCCTTGGTGGTAATTGATTTTTATACAAATTTTAGCTCATTTTTTAATGAAACCTATTGTTATATACTTTCAACAATTAACATTGATTTGATTTCATCTTGACTAGCACTTGAAATGTTTTGTATATAATTTTCAAATTAAAAAAGCAAGGAACAATTTTCCAAAATAGGTGTACATCCAGAGAAGTGGACTAATCTTTTAAATGATATTTTGCCCTTGGATAAGCAGATCAGCTTTGCTTAAGTATAATACAGTTTCTCCCCTGTGAATTTAAGGTAGTTTAGCTTCAAATGGCATTCGCTCTACCAGATGGGATTGGCACACATCTCTGGACCAAATCCAGCTCACATTTTTTTTTCAATTTCTCTTGCATTAAGTTGCTTTGTTTCATTACATTTTAAGCAGTTAAAAAAATAGATAAGCAAATAAATAAACACATCATTATTAAGCAGACTACGTGACAAAAACTATGTAAGAGCAAAGATATTTACTATTTTTGCATGTATTATGAACATTCTTTGCAATTTAAGATATTTATCTTTGGCACTAAGCAGAAAGTTTNTTTTTCTCTTTGGTTAGTGTGTGGCATCATTTCAGTTCTTTTCCATGTGCATGCAGAAATAAGATACCTGCCTTCTAACAGGACAATATTGTTAAAAGTACTCCAAATTGAAATGAGAAAACACTTTTGAATATATCCTTGGTGGTAATTGATTTTTATACAAATTTTAGCTCATTTTTTAATGAAACCTATTGTTATATACTTTCAACAATTAACATTGATTTGATTTCATCTTGACTAGCACTTGAAATGTTTTGTATATAATTTTCAAATTAAAAAAGCAAGGAACAATTTTCCAAAATAGGTGTACATCCAGAGAAGTGGACTAATCTTTTAAATGATATTTTGCCCTTGGATAAGCAGATCAGCTTTGCTTAAGTATAATACAGTTTCTCCCCTGTGAATTTAAGGTAGTTTAGCTTCAAATGGCATTCGCTCTACCAGATGGGATTGGCACACATCTCTGGACCAAATCCAGCTCACATTTTTTTTTCAATTTCTCTTGCATTAAGTTGCTTTGTTTCATTACATTTTAAGCAGTTAAAAAAATAGATAAGCAAATAAATAAACACATCATTATTAAGCAGACTACGTGACAAAAACTATGTAAGAGCAAAGATATTTACTATTTTTGCATGTATTATGAACATTCTTTGCAATTTAAGATATTTATCTTTGGCACTAAGCAGAAAGTTTGCCAAACTCAACACCTAGGTTGCAAGTTAATATAGAGACTTGGGTCTGTTATTTTCAACACTGACACTTGATTGCAATAATTTTACAAATATAAGAACTATATCAATACACCTAAATCACTCTTCATTAAATATGGCAGAGTTCTTAGCTGAAAGTGAAAGTGAAAGGCGCTCAGTAGTGTTCAACTCCTTGCAATCCCTTAGACTATGCAGGCTATGGAATTTTCCAGGCCGGAATACTGGAGTGGGTAGTATTTTCCTTCTCCAGGGGATCTTCCCAACCCAGGGATTGAACCCAGGTCTCCCACATTGCAGGAGGATTCTTTACCAGCTGAGCCACAAGGGAAGCCCAGTTCTTAGTTGACTAATGTTAAAAGACCAAAATCTAACTGGCTAATACATCAAAGCACTGGTAATACTTAGTGTAGATGGTTGGGAATATAAGTTAATAGTGAATATTAAGCTATTTTACTTAACTTACTTTTTTCTAATCCTAAAGGAAGTAGACATATTTCTTTCTGAATTTAATAATAAAATTTTGTAATGTCTTTGAATTTTATTTTTTAAAATAAATTTATTTATTTTAATTGAAGGTTAATTACTTTACAATATTGTAGTGGTTTTGCCATACATCAACATGTATCCGCCACAGGTATACACGTGTTCCCCATCATGAACTCCCCTCCCTCCTCTCTCCCCATACCATCCCTCTGGGTCATCCCAGTGCTATCAACTCATTTAATATTCAGAAAGATCCTGGATTTCCCTGTCTTGTTTATAAGACTTACATGAAGCCATATGCTACATAGTAATAATCTGTATTAATAAGTTTCCTGTCCCCAAAACCGATACCTCTTCCTCTACATAGGGTCACTTCTCATCAGGAGAAAAACAGATTTTAAAAAAATTAACAAAACATAAAGAAAATTCTAAAACCATTTTATAATAGGAAAGAAAAGAGTGTTCTTATGCATGTAAAAATGAGTAAAAAGCTTACCAGCCTCAAATAAACAAGTAGATTGCAAGTTTAAATAGTTTAGTCCATTATCATTTTCTTTGAGTTAAATGATCAGTAAATACAAATAGAAGTTAAAGAAATTGTCATGGTATTTTATTAGCACTAGGTTATAAAATAGCTGTCTCTTTTAAAAATACACTAGTATAGAATGGTTATTGTGAAACTGTGTCTTGTATGTGTCTACTCCCAGGTGTAAGAGATAAAAAGCATTAGATGTCATATTCCATGATAAAATCAAGATGGTTGTTAAAGTATACAGTAAAAAAATTGCATAGCTCTTCTAATATCTTATAAAGCCAAAATAATACAGACTAAAAATACTGGTGGTATGAAATTCACATTTTTCCTTCAATCTTCATTTTATTTTTTGCTAATCACCTTAAATTTAGTAGAGCAGAAATGCATCAATTATTTCAAATTATAAAATGCAATATGTTTTAGTAAATGGTAAGAGGTTACATTTTCTCACTGATATTCATTAACTTAATAAAAAGTAAAAGTTATGGTATTTCTGAGTCATGTAGACATCCTTTTTACCACAACCATTAGTGCTGGCTTCTAAAACTATAGCTTTATTACTCTATTAAAATCTTTTATTCTGCCTTATATAATGTGAAGCACTCTAGCTTTCCCTGTGTCATAGAATCTTCCACACTTAGGTTTTTATAATCTCACTGAATAAAACACTCTCCAAGTTACCAATTATTATAAATATCAAACTGTAGGTATCAATGGCAAATAAACTTGATGAAATAAACTCTTTTTAATATGCTATTACAGATATCATATTAATATTAATTGATGCAATATTAATATTAATTGACACAATTATGCATGAATTCCAAGCACATTTCCTGAAATTAAGGTAAATTTTGTCTCATGGACCATCTCACAAGGAGATCCGATCACTAAAAATATATTTTATCTGTGATCTCAGGGTATTCATGATGAATTGCATACTAAGGAAATTTATGATCTTGTATTTCAATTTTAGATTAAGGAAAAAGGACATTAAGAGAAAATTAAGAGAAAATATCATATTTCACAAACTTAATCACATAGTATTTGCCATGTAATCAAATACTTCATATATACAACCTAAATTTTTTTTTCAAATTTTAAATTTGAAAGCCAAAGCAGAAAGTGCTAGTCAATTCCCAAGCAAGTTCAAGTGCATCTATTCCTTTCTGTGACTTATTTGATCCATAAAGACCTTCCTAGTTGAGCACAGCAGAAGCATTGCTTTGACTTTCCCGTCTCAGTGGAGATTAAATGATAGGATTCTATCATTGTAGTAATAGTAGAGAATCAACTCTGGTGGAGTTTTTGGGCAATTATTCAGTCTTTCTAAGAATAACAGTTCTGCTATTGCACATGACTTTGGCTTAATTTTCTTACTTTTTAAATGGAAAGAGAAAATTATGACCTAAATAATTAAGTAATATCCCTAAAGAACTTATCTTCTCAGGGGAAACATAAAGCACAAAAAATGTGTTTATAGTTCAATCATGCCATCATAGCCTGCTTCTATTTTCTTTTTTTATTTAACTGCATCTTGCACAAAATTATGGCAAGTAAACAAATACAGTGAAGATTCCAAATATTTCTCATACATCAAATGATACATTATTTTGAAGAGACTGACAATTTAGAAATTCAGAAAAATAATCATATGTTTAAAGTAACAATAAGTTTAATTATACTACAAGCATTTTTTCTAAAGATTTCACTCAAGGTGTAAGGGGAGTCTCCATTTCCTTAGCCTTCAATGTGTTATCTCTTGAAGAGATTGGACATCCTTCTACCACTCACAGATGAGTCCACCTCACCAGCAGCAGCCCGTCCGAGAAGGCTGGTCATGGCCATGTCGTGACCCTTAGAACATGAGCCCAAGTATTAGGAGTGTGTTCAAAGCTCAGTCCTGTCATCGGCCCACAGTAGAATCTCAGGCACAGGTAGTTCACTATTTGAGCTTCAGTTTTCTCATTTGTAAAATAGGCTCAAAAATATCACACTCATAATATTGTTGTGAGAATCAATGAAATGACTCATGAAATATTTAGGGTAGCACTTATTACAGAATATGCACCTAATTCAAAACTGTTGTCTATTATTATTATTATTTACCAGCTTGTTTCTATATACAACTGCTACTACTACTAAGTCACTTCAGTCGTTTCCAACTCTGTGTGACCCCATAGACGGCAGCCCACCAGGTTCCTCCATCCCTGGGATTCTCCAGGCAAGAACACTGGAGTGGGTTGCCATTTCCTTCTCCAGTGCATGAAAGTGAAAAGTCAAAGTGAAGTTACTCAGCTGTGTCCAACCCTCAGCAACCCCATGGCCTACAGTCTTCCAGGCTCCTCCTTCCATGGGATTTTCCAGGCAAGAGTACTGGAGTATTGTTTCTATATACATCTGGATATATAAAAAGTCAACCCAAATAGTGCTTATTTCTATGTCGAACTATCCACCCATGAGCCTGAACCTCACTTTTGAGACTTTGTCCTTGCTATCACTTCTTTCCATTTCCCTTTCAATACTCGCAATGATATTACAACATAACATGTTTAAGAGTCAAGTCAAATTCAGTATTTCAGCAACTCCACTTTGGATAAATATACATACCTCCCATCACAGTATATTCTACAATACTATCATTAAGTTCTTAAACATTAGTAATATCACTGGCTGTTTTTCACTTTTTTTTGTAATAAATCTAGTGTACAAAATATTATTGGGCAAATAATAGATAATAAATGTATATTAGATAAATAAATTACTATTTTTTTAAATTTTAGAGCCACTAGACAACTAAAACTTCCCCTTTCCTGGTCCTGTACTGTCAATCAATACTGTACAGAGAAAATAATGTACATATAGTACCCTGGTGGATAACTTTTTCTAGATATAAGATATTTACTCAGTCATGTCCAATTCTTTGTGACCCCATGTACTGTACCCTGCCAGGATCCTCTGTCCATTCTCCAGGCAAGAAAACTGGAGTGGGTAGTCATTCCCTTCTCCAAGGGATCTTTCCAACCAAGGAATCAAAACTGGGTCTTCTTCATTGCAAGCTGATTCTTTACTGTCTGAGCCACCAAGGAAATCCTGGTGGATAAATCAAACATGTCAGTTAATTGACACAATATTTAAATTAGACTAAGTTGAGGCTCTTCTATAGTCACAGTAGCATAAGTTCAGTTTAGTTCAGTTCAGTCGCTCAGTCATGTCTGATTCTTTGCAACCCCATGAATTGCAGCATGCCAGGCCTCCCTGTCCATCACCAACTCCTAGAGTTTACTCAAACTCATGTCCATCGAGTCGGTGATGCCATCCAGCCATCTCATCCTCTGTTGTCCCCTTCTCCTCCTGCCCCCAATAGCTCCCAGCATCAGGGTCTTTTCCAATGAGTCAACTCTTTGCATGAGGTGGCCAAAGTATTGGAGTTTCAGCTTTAGCATCAGTCCTTCAAATGAACACCCAAGACTGATCTCCTTTAGAATAAATTGGTTGGATCTCCTTGCAGGCCAAGGGATTCTCAAGAGTCTTCTCCAACACCACAGTTCAAAAGCATCGATTCCTCAGCGCTCAGCTTTCTTCACAGTCCACCTCTCACATCCATACATGACCACTGGAAAAACCATAAACTTGACTAGACGGATGTTTGTTGGCAAGGTAATGTCTCTGCTTTTTAATATGCTACCGAGGTTGGTCGTAACTTTCCTTCCAAGGAGTAAGCTTAAGTACTGAAACTTTATTATAGTCTTAGCACAGTGTGCATATGTGTGCTAAGTTGCTTCAGTCATGTCCGGCTTTTTGCAATTCTATGACTGTAGCCTGCCAGGCTCCTCTGTCCATGTGATTCTCCAGGCAAGAATACTGGAGTGTGTTGCCATGCCCTCCTTCTGGAATCTTCCAGATCCAGGGGTCGAACATGCATCTCTTACTTCTCCTGCATTGGCAGGCAGGTTCTTTAGCACTAGTGTCACCTGGGAAATCCCTTAGCACAATGCTCCATATGCAATAGGAACTCAGTTCAATTCAATTTCTTATCTTGTAACTTAGATAAAGAAATCTTCTTCTAGGTGATGTGTAATCCTCCCAAATGTTCTTTGTCACAACTATATTCTATCAAACATGACAATTTTAAATAGCATCAATTGGCCTAAGGACCTCTTTGGGGTTGAATAAAACAAATGCTAGAGATATGTTTATTCCAGGACTTGGTAACATTAAAAAATATTTTCAGAATATAAAATATGTGATGAAAGTCCCCATCAACTTTAGAAAATATATTTTAATAAGAGTAGTAAAAATTATACTATCTTAAAAATTATAGTTCTGAGATGTTAGCCTAAAGACATTTTAAGAAAGAAAAAATTACATGAACAAAGATGCTAATCACCATCATATCAAAAATAGTGAAATGCTGGAAAAAAATAGCTTTATTTAAATGACTATTTGTAAACTGATAGAATATTATATGGCTTTTAAAATTATAACAGTAATATATGAAATATGCTTAAGTAAAACTTCAGGCAGAATAAAGCAAAGCACAAAATTATATGTTCTCTCTGTTTAAAAGTACTCAGGTTATGTTTTCAGGATATAAAGTGCAAAATAAATTTTTTCAAATTTCAAACATTGCCAAATTTTCTGATGTCAATTTTCCCATTAGAAAGATGATTGGTCTGTTGAATCTGGTAACATGGATGGTTTATAAAGAGGAAACTGACTCATTCTTCTATGTCCCATTGAGAGGTGTTAGATCCCTAGGTTGAGAAAGTTCCCTATAGAAGTGAATGGCTATCCACTCCAGTATTCTTTCCTGGAGAATTCCATGGGCCGAGGAGTCTGATAGGTTATAGTCCATTAGGTCTCAGTGTCTCAGCTTCTTTTGCTAATAGAACAAACAATGCAAGTTTTTTTTTTTTTCTTTTTTACAAGCAATCAGCTGAAAATCAACTTGCCCAAAGGGTCCATATCTTTATATTTACTGGTAATAGATTTAAATTTTTTAGAGATTTGTTTATTCCCTTTGCCCAAGGAGTTAAAAGTAATGCACTGAGATGAAAAAAAATTATATGTATATATACATATTTTTTTCATGATGTTATTGCAGTGCTCTTCATATTAAGAGGATGTAACTTGCACATTACCAAACAAACCTAGATATGACAAAACTATCTTGGGAGCAATGAGTCTTCATAATCAAAGATGCTGGTTATCCATGGAGTACTTTTAGAAGAAGCTAATCTCTTCTCTGAAAGGTATAAATTAAAATTATGACAGGCAAGCAAAAGTTCTTCATGAGTAAGAACACTTGGATTTTGTAAATTTAATCATTTCACATTTTTAATAAGTATAGAGTTCATATAACTCCTAGATGGCAACAGTGGTAAAAGAATTCACGAGCTAATGCAAGAGATGCAGGAGATGTGGTTTGATCCCTGGGACCAGAAGATCCCCNATTAAAATTATGACAGGCAAGCAAAAGTTCTTCATGAGTAAGAACACTTGGATTTTGTAAATTTAATCATTTCACATTTTTAATAAGTATAGAGTTCATATAACTCCTAGGTGGCAACAGTGGTAAAAGAATTCACGAGCTAATGCAAGAGATGCAGGAGATGTGGTTTGATCCCTGGGACCAGAAGATCTCCAGAGGAGGAAATGGTACTTCTAATCTAGTATTCTTGCCTGGAAAACTTCATGGGCAGAGGGGCCTGGTGTGTTATAGTCAGAGTCACAAAGAGTTGGACATGAGTGAGCGGGCATTGCACACACACACAGACACATACAATAATAATGGATAATGGCTAACTTCCTAACCTCATCTCCTTTTATTTTTGTTATTCAACTTCACAACATCTTATTAAAATCAGTAATGTTTTTATATTCTTTTTAATTAGTTGGAATCTGAGATTTAGAGAGAATAAATAACTTGCATAATGTCACACAGTTTCAGAAAACCAAGAGAACATTGTATGTTGAAGCATTTGTTACTATTTACAATATATCATCTTCATCAACAAACAGGCTAGATTAGACAGTACAGTAAAAATGTACTTAGATCAAATAACTCATTGTAGTAAAGGATATTTGTTTCAAAATTCTTAAGAAAAATATCAGAATCCAAAGATGAGATCACTGGTGTCTCATTTGTTTTATTTTTAACAAAGCGTTATCTATGAACATAATTATCTTTTAGATTGGTACGTCTTGGGCCATGTATAAAACCTTTGTAGAAACAAAAGAATAAATTTAGAATATAGAAATCTTTTTCATCATGTTGATTTCATCTTTTCCTGAAGAATATCTAAACTTGTAAAACTGAGAGAAGTCAAAGAAATGTCAACTTCTCAGGCCAGCATAACTAAAAAGTATAGTAACTATGATTTGAAACCATGGATGTTTATGTCTGTACTCTGCTTAGTGATGTAAAAGGAAAGATCTGTAAAGATATATAGAAGAAGCTATAGCAATTGTCAGTTGATTCGACTTTAGAAGAGTTGCTGCATTCGTCATCAGAAACTGCAAATTTGGGGAGCAAGTGACAAAATAATTCATTTTTAAGGTTAGATGACACTTGACACTGGAGAAGCCAATTTTGACTAAAGTATTGGAGGACCCTGGTAGGCTCTCACAGAGTCGGACACGACTGAGGCGACTTAGCAGCAACATTAACAGCTTACTATGATCAAGGCTTTAATTAGACCAAGAGATACAGTTTCTTGTTTCCAGTTTTTATGCAGCAAAAACCAGAATTGCACATAACAAAGCTATGGATAAGGATATAGGGAACCTCATACATTTATGTATGAATTATAATGGAATCCATAAGAAAGATAACATCTTCAAGATATAAAGGGAAAAAATGAGCTCAAGAAGCTCCAATTCTGTGCACTGCCATGCTTTCTCTTCAAGGAAAGTATCTTGTGAAGTGCTAAGATTTGTTCAGATAAGCTCTAATATATTGCTTTTACTATCATAGTGTAAAAATCTTGTTAAGTCTTTAACAGAAACAAAATTTAAATACTTTTTAAATATATCATTTTGAACTGAATACTCTATCCAGAAGATTTAGAGATCTGTATACCATTGTTAGATTAGATGACTGAGAATGTCATTCTATGAAAATAAACTCACCATATTCTCTTAATTGTGTGATTTACATGTCATTTAGATTGTAATACACATGTTTAAAATTTGCTTTAAAAGAAGGTATCTACTCATGAACCAAATGCAAGATCTTTTCCTTGTTTTGACATAACATCTGTAAACAGAGTATAGGTTCTTAAAACATTTTAAGCTCTAATTCCGTGTGGGTAAACATGAAACATCAGGGATTCAACCGGGTGGGTTAGGAATAAAGGAAAGATTTAATTAACTGTTAACACTTCTGAAGTCAAAAGCATACCAAGGGAGTTTGCTATATATTTTGCTTTTATATCCCCAAGATTATATTCATCAACCTTCTAAGAAAAAAATGAAGAAAGCGGAGGAAATCTGAAGCTTTTCCATTCTTGGCTGTTTGGGAATCAGGAAGGGAAAATTTGAAAACAAGAATATCATAAAAGAGTTGAAAATCAGTCATGGAGCAGATAGAGAGTATAATATAGCAGGATTCATGTGTTAAGTAAGTTATTCAATCATGAGTCACACAGAATTTTTCTTTTCACTGGGAAACTGAGTTTCATTTTAATCAAGTATTAAGGAATTTCTGACTTTTCATGTTATAAATGGAGAAGAACAAAACAAAAGTGAAGAGACCTGTATTTTCAAAGAAATAGTTAACATTGCCCTTAATGGACAGTCAAGCCACGTGGCAGGTCTTAGTAGTAGCCAAAATATTTATGCCCCTCTCTTTCTTGATGAAATCCACCAAACTGGAATTATCTGGGCATAAAAACCAACCTCAGGTATAGGAAAATGGTGAGGACAAGACTACAGAAATCAAATTAAACAAGGTAAGGAATCAAAATAAAGAAGGAATTAGTAAATCAAAATGTAGGATAAAATGGACGAGAACAAATATGTCTCTCTTAACAAATAGATACGTACAGACATTTTTGAAGAGAAAGTGATCATTATAAGACTTTTTACATTTCTTGAAGGAGAAAATGAACTAAAGCATTTGGAATTGAATGTATATTAGAGAAGAAGTAGAGATTCTGCACTTTTGTTATTTACTTGATCAATATCCATAACCAGACAATTGAACATCACCTTAGCCCTCAATTCACTTCAGTGCTTATAATCACCTATTGATTGTCAGCTAAACAAATACTTAGGAAGCCCCACTTTCATATCTATTAAGTAATCATAATCCTAGTGCTGACCTTCATTTATTTAAAATGAATAAAAGATGTGCCTAATAAACTGCAAATAGGCAGAGTATCATCAGTTTAAACATTCTGATTATTTCTTTCAGTTCAATTCAGTCCAGTTCAGTTGCTCTGTCATGTCCGACTCTTCGCGACTCCATGAATCACAGCACGACAGGCCTCCCTGTCCATCACCAACACCCAGCGCTTACCCAAACTCATGTCCACAGAGTCGGTGATGCCATCCAGACATCTCATTTTCCATCATCCCCTACTCCTCCTAGCTTCAATCCCTCCTAGCATTAGGGTCTTTTCCAATGAGTCAACTCGTTGCATGAGGTGGCCAAAGTATTGGAGTTTCTGCTTTAGCATCAGTCCTTCCAATGAACACCCAGGGCTGACCTCCTTTAGGATGGACTGGTTGGCTCTCCTTACAGTCCAAGGGACTCTCAAGAGTCCTCTCCAACACTACAGTTCAAAAACATCAATTCTTCGGCACTCAGCTTTCTTCACAGTCCAACTCTCACATCCATACATGACCACTGGAAAAACCATAGCCTTGACTAGACGGACTTTCATTGGCAAAGTAATACCTCTGGCTTTTAATATGTTATCTAGGTTGGTATTAACTTTCCTTCTAAGGAGTAAGCATCTTTTAATTTCATGGCTGCAATCAGCATCTGCAGTGATTTTGGAGCCCAACAAAGTAAAGTCTGACACTGTTTTCACTGTTTCCCCGTCTATTTCCCATGAAGTGATGGGACCAGACGCCATAATCTTATTTTTCTGAATGTTGAGCTTTAAGCCAACTTTTTCACTCTCCACTTTCACTTTCATCAAGAAGCTTTTTAGTTTCTTTT
>SJYX01000671.1:104236-171486 GCA_006410675.1 Oreotragus oreotragus | reverse complement strand
CTGGACATGGAACAGACTGGTTCCAAATAGGAAAAGGAGTACGTCAAGGCTGTATATTGTCACCCTGCTTATTTAACTTATATGCAGAGTACATCATGATAAACACTGGGCTGGAGGAAGCACAAGCTGGAATCAAGATTGCTGGGAGAAATATCAATAACCTCAGATATGCAGATGACACCACCCTTATGGCAGAAAGTGAAAAGGAACTAAAAAGCCTCTTGATGAAAGTTAAAGAGGAGAGTGAAAAAGTTGGCTTAAAGCTCAACATTCAGAAAAATAAAATTATGGCGTCTGGTCCCATCACTTCATGGGAAATAGATGAGGAAATAGTGGAAACAGTGTCAAACTTTATTTTTCTGGGCTCCCAAATCACTGCAGATGGTGATTGCAGCCATGAAATTGAAAGACACTTACTCCTTGGAAGGAAAATTATGATCAACCTAGATAGTATATTGAAAAGCAGAGATATTACTTTTTCATCAAAGGTCCGTCTAGTCAAGGCTATGGTTTTTCCAGTAGTCAGGTATGAATGTGAGAGTTGGACTTCAAAGAAAGTTGAGCGCTGAAGAATTGATGCTTTTGAACTGTGGTATTGGAGAAGACTCTTGAGAGTTCCTTGGACTGCAAGGAGTTCCAACCAGTCCATTCTAAAGGAGATCATTCCTGGGTGTTCTTTGAAAGGAATGATGCTAAAGATGAAACTCCAGTACTTTGGCCACATCGTGAGAAGAGTTGCCTCACTGGAAAAGACTCTGATGCTGGGAGGGATTGGGGGCAGGAGCAGAAGGGTCAACAGAGGATTATATGCCTGTATGGCATCACCGACTCAATGGACATGAGTTTGAGTGAACTCCGGGAGATAGTGATGGACAGGGAGGCCTGGTGTGCTGCAATTCTTGGGGTCGCAAAGAATTGGACACGACTGAGCGACTTAACTGAACTGAACTGAGAATAAAGTATAAATATTGAAATAATGTCTATGCTTTTTCCCCTAGGCCATAAGAAAAGTATCAACAATATGATGAAAACTCAGAAAAAGGAAACCAAGACATACTCTTTGCCAAGCTCTCCTTGCTTGAAAAACTAGGAAAAAAAAAAAAAAAAAGAATATGCTCAGGTAACATCACTCAGCTTGGAATACAATTAATTTAGAGTATATTATTCTTTGAATTAGCATTTTAAGAAAGGCATACATATTTTCCTTTATCTCAAACTAATGCCAAACTCATGCAAGGAATTTAGAGATAACCTCTGATCTGATTTCTGGAAGTGTTTGTAAGATTAAAATCTAATTCTATGAATAATAAGTAAAACTCAATTGCAAACACATCTGTATATGTAGGGAAATAGCTGAAATATGTTTCAGGGAAATACCTGAAATTACAGATCTAGGATTTAGGATTTTCAAATTATCAGAAATGTTTACATTACTTATTTCATACTCAGTCTGATTTTTATGTTTTAATTTCCTAAGAATCTGTGTATTTCCCCTATGTTTTGAAATATATTTGCATAAAATTTGCATCATGTTCACTATATGTTAAATATCTGCTGCATATATTACCTTTAAGTTATTTGTATACATTATTTTCCTTTTATGTTGTAATTTATCCAGAGTTTAGTCTGTCAGTTTTTCACATAATCAAATTTTAATGTTTTACATTTCTTTTTGCTTTCTGTTAGTTCACTTATGTTTCTCCTTTTAATATTTCCTTCCCCACTTTTTAAAATTTTTTATTCTGTTGTTCATTTTCTTCTTTTGAGAACTTACTTTGATCCTTTTTAACTTAAAATTTTTTTATTCTATTAATTAATTTTGTTTCATCCCTAAATTAAATATTTGAGTAAAACTAAGTACAGGTTAACTCCACCTCCTACGTTTGGACATGATGTACTTTTTCAAATGCTAGTTTCAAGTAATGTTTAGTTTCCATTGTGAGTTTTTATCTTTAAACCATAAATGAGTTGAAGGGTATTTAAAAAAAATTTTAAACCTATTTGGTATAATTTTATTTTTGTAAATTTCTAAATTTGATTGTTAATTTATCATAGACATGATTATTTGAATCCTGTTTAGATTTGCTTCATGACCTCACAATTTGAATTTGCATACATATTTCATGCTTACTAAGTAAGAATGTGTGAATTTCTATGTTCTATAAATGCCCAACAACTCTGGCATTCAAATATTTCACTTTTCATTTTTTCTTCTGTTGGATCTAACAAGTACTTAGATGACTATGTTAAAATATCTGTACATAATGGAAACTTTATTGATTTCCCTTATAGTTGCTTCTATAATTGTAGTAGACTGGATGCATTAGTAACCTTGAATCTTCACCTCTCGTTAAGTCTAAACTCTTTGTTGTGCCTCTGAGTGCCCTCCCACTTGACTCTGGCCTTTGTCTTTTTTGGTCAATGGAGTTTTAGCACGCATGACATGAACTTAGTATTTCATCAGTTTTGCCTGTTTTGTGCCATCTTCTGAGATTGTGTCCTCACTGGTCTTTTCAAGACATTCTGGCAAGACTGTATAGACTATCTGGCAGTTATCCAATAATGAGTTATATGAGTACACCTATAAGAGACTAGAAAGCCTGCACAATCAAGCTAGATTTAAAGAGCTGATTTATGATTCAGCTATGGATTCATATAGATTCATGAGCTAAATATAGTATATTTTTAATGCTTTTGATGTTGTGTGTGGGGGGGTTATCACTTAAAAACTCTTAAAGAGAAACATTAGAGTTTAAGCTTTAAAAGGTACAAACATACATTCTAGCATTTTATTGGGTATTGATAACATTTTATTATTATTATTATTAATAAATAACATTATTATTTAAACACTCTGAGAAAAGTAATATGTTTGATTTTTTTTTCTTTTGCATTGGTAATTGCTATAATCTACTTTAATGTTTAATACCTAACTTCTTTTCCATGTGTCGTGAGGCTCTTTATATAATATATAGTAGAGAAGATAGTGGCTCTTATAGTCTTCATATTATTTAAGTTGCCTTTCTGTGATACTAAAATGTAGCAATACCCTATAGTCCTCCCCACCACCCACCTTGTCCCCTGCCTGCCTTTTGCCTATGGAAAAACTTTAGCCAAAGAATAAGCTTAATTGGATAAGTGAAAAAATGCAGAAACAAAGGAAAAACAGTCAAACAGGACAAAATAGTTTAGTTATTAAGCAGAGTCAAGGTCTTTTAGTTCCTTCTCAAGGGCTATGGATAATATTCTGAGCTATATTCTGTTCTTTGCTGTCAGACCACTGCATGATCAATTTCAAGATGACTATCAGAGCTGATTGTTTCTGCATGTCGCCCTCTCTCTGTGTCTATAAAAGCCCTTACCCACTGATTGTCAGTGGTGGTGGTGGAGAGTTAGCCTTTGGACAGGAATCTACCTTCTCCGTGCAGTTGCCAGCATCCATAATAAAGCAAAGTTTCCTTTCTACCAATCTTGCCTCTTCATTGGCTTTTGAACTGTGAGCAGCCAGACAGTCACGTTCAGATACACTACTAATAAGATGAAGAAATCTGTGCAAATAACATACAGAGTTAAACTGAAGTTAGATGTCTCTTTCCAACTTCAACTTAACCTTATATTTTATTTTCAAGAAATCACAAAATATCAAAATCCTTTTAGCATATTTCCTCTTTGATATGCTAACACTGGACTCTACATTAATGTTAAGTGTTATAGAACTGAATCTATATAAAGGCATTTCATGCTATTCTCTCAAATTCAAACATGTATATCATCATATATGAAACTGATCACCAGTCCAGGTTCGATTCGAGACAGGGTGCTCAGGGCTGGTGCACTGGGATGACCCAGAGGGATGGGGATTCAGGATGCAGAACACATGTACACCTGTGGTGGATTCATGTCAATGTATGGCAAAAACCACTACAATATTGTAAAGTAGTTAGCCTCCAACTAAAATAAATAAATTTAAAAAAAGATAAATTTCAGCTTCTGATTCCTAAAAAAAAAAAAAAAAAGGCATTTCATCAAAATATAGTAGGCTCCTTGCCAACAAGTGAGCTAGGCCTTTGACATTATCTTACGCATACTCATGACTATATGTTGAAATGTAATACCTTGGGTATTCATCTTTTAAGTCTGTCCAGCATTCTGAGCTTGAGTTAGGAGGACCATTCACCACANCTGATTCCTAAAAAAAAAAAAAAAAAAAAAAAGGCATTTCATCAAAATATAGTAGGCTCCTTGCCAACAAGTGAGCTAGGCCTTTGACATTATCTTACGCATACTCATGACTATATGTTGAAATGTAATACCTTGGGTATTCATCTTTTAAGTCTGTCCAGCATTCTGAGCTTGAGTTAGGAGGACCATTCACCACAACCACATCAGATCCACCACCACCAAAAAACGTGCTTGACTCTTCTGCCCATCATTGATGCTACCTGAGACAGTGGGAGCTTTGCATGGCACACATATGTTGCCACCAGCTGTGGCAGCTTTAGCCTAGAGGAAAGAGTGGGTAACTTGCATCCCTAAGCAGGGAAGTGGGTGGTGTGAATCAAGTGAGGCAGGAGCATTGGGAGCCAAAAATTTAGGTGAATTATTCAACTAGATAGAAAATATTTTCATGCCATATGTCTTAAAAAGTCAAAATTAATGCAAACATTTGCGATGAAGGGAATATCCAAATTTTAACTAAAGACAGGATCTGAGAGTGTTGTGAGCTCTCAGAGTTCTCACCTTTCCTGCCTAAATATCATGAGATCCTTCCTCAACAGTTGGCTAGAGGACAGTTTTTGGAGTGAGCATTTGATTATCTTCTTGTATAAATAAGAAACTGAAAATTTTATGTCAAGAATATCAAGTTTGATGTTCCCCATTCTCTGGAAGTGAGGCTAGGTTTATTCATGAAAACTTGGTTTATTATTATTATTTTTTAATTTATTTGTTTTAATTGGAGGCTAATTACTTTACAATATTATATTGGTTCTTTTTTTTTTTTTCCAATTATAAATTTTATTTTTCTCATCTATAGTCTTAATAATCTAGTTACCATTATTCTTTGAATGTTACAGATTAGAATAGTTGTAACAATCCTTATAATATAATCTAATATATAAATAACAAACATTTTGCTGTGAAAATATATTTAATATTCATCCATCTTACAAAGTCCTTTTAAAATTCTTTTTATTTATTTATTTTTTTATTTTTTATTTTTTTTTTAATTTTTTTGTATTTATTTATTTTTTTACACGAACTCCCAAACATGAACCCCCCTCCCACTAAATTTCTTTGATTCTGGAATGTTCCCCTCACAATCTTAGTTAAACTTTCTTTTTGTTTACATACTGAAAATATTTTTCTTTCTTTCTTTATTTTTTTAAATTTTACTTTACAATACTGTATTGGTTTTGTCATACATTGACATGAATCCACCACGGGTGTACATGAGTTCCCAATCCTGAACCCCCCTCTTACCTCCCTCCCCATATCATCTCTCTGGGTCATCCCAGTACACCAGCCCAAAGCATCCTGTATCTTGTATCGAACCTAGACTGGCGATTCGTTTCTTACATGATAATATACATGTTTCAATCTGTTTATTTATTATGATTTCTGATTTTTAAAGTCTTAGTCTATTAATTTTATTGTAATGACTGATCTATGTGGGCTTATTTCTAACAGGTTCTTGTGTCTTCTTGTTTCTTTATTCATCTTGTATGCTGATATAACTAGTTATCTTAACATAGTCGACTTTATTCAGTTTCATTAATCCTCCGACCAAATTGTCCGTGGTTTTAAAACTTATTTAGTCCCCAAATATCCTTGTAATTAATTTCACCTTATTTTCCATAAGCAAAATAGATTGTATCTGTGTTTCTGTGATACATTTGCATTTGTAGATCAATCTTTCAACTCAACAATTTCTTCAATAATATTTAATATGATGATTAACCAATATACTACATTTTGGCTTATTATTTTTACAGTTATCCTTTCAAAAATTCCACTATTTTAAATTTTTTAATTGTTACATTATTCTTATGGATGATAGCTATTTCTCCATATGTTCAAGCCTCATAATTATTTTTTTAATGAATTGTTTCTTTCATATTTTATTTCTAATATGCCTGAATTCAAAAGCTTCATGGGCTTAATTCCGATGTCTATTTCATCTTCTGGTAATTAATTCTACTTATTTAGTAATTTTTAAACTCATATTGTTTATGTTTTTTCTTGAAACCCTACCTTTATAAGTTACTTGAGGCCTGAATTAAAATATTGTCCCTTAAAATAGAAGGTGTATTTCTGTCTGTTGCCAGAGGTAATCACTTAATATTTTTAATTCTTCACTTAATATTTTCAGATTTTCAAGTTGAGTGAATTTAGTCCAAAATCTATATAGGACGAACTTGTCTTACTTTCTGAGAAGAATTTTATTTTATTGCAGCTGAACACTTTGGCCAATATTTTATCATTTTTGCAGCTCTCTTCTATTCCACAGATATAACCACATNGTGAATTTAGTCCAAAATCTATATAGGACTAACTTGTCTTACTTTCTGAGAAGAATTTTACTTTATTGCAGCTGAACACTTTGGCCAATATTTTATCATTTTTGCAGCTCTCTTCTATTCCACAGATATAACCACATAAACTTAAGGTATATTCCTTTGGTATCCAAATGTATATGAGTTGCTTTTATTAACTTGGGCAATTCTCAGACATTTTTGTGTGTTCCCATGGTATCATAAAGAGTTGGACATGACTGAGTGACTGATACTTACACAGGCTAAATTTCACCAGGGTTTGCCATAAATCACAAAGCTATCATTCTCTTTGAGCTTTCTTTACCATCTATGGATCATTCTTTTACTTTATTACTGACTTCATTATTATGGTGACTGCAGCCTTACATGTTTATAAAAATCAATAGAGTATTTCAAATATTATTTTAAACTATGTTATCTGAAAGCTTAATTATTTTTAAAGATGCTTTTATTAAATCACTTCTCAAATATTTCATATGACTGCATGCATCAGTTCACTTGGGTCACTCAGTCGTGTCCAACTCTTTGCGACCCTATGAGCTGCAGCACGCCAGGCTACCCTGTCCATCACCAACTCCTGGAGCCTACTCAAACTCATGTCCATTGCATCAGTGATGCCATCCAACCACTTCATCCTCTGTTGTCTCCTTCTCCTCCCACTTTCAATCTTTCCCAGCATGAGGTTTTTTTCCAGTGAGTTGGTTCTTTGCATCAGGTGGCCAAAGTACTAGCGTTTCAGCTTCAGCACCAGGCTACCCTGTCCATCACCAACTCCTGGAGCCTACTCAAACTCATGTCCATTGCATCAGTGATGCCATCCAACCACTTCATCCTCTGTTGTCTCCTTCTCCTCCCACTTTCAATCTTTCCCAGCATGAGGTTTTTTTCCAGTGAGTTGGTTCTTTGCATCAAGTGGCCAAAGTACTAGCGTTTCAGCTTCAGCATCATACCCTCCAATGAATATTCAGGACTGATTTCCTTTAGGATGAACTGGTTGGATCTCCTTGCTGTCCAAGGAACTCTCAAGAGTCTTCTCCAAAACCACAGTTCAAAAGCATCATTTCTTTGATGTTTAGCTTTCTTTATGGTCCTGCTCTCACATCCATACATGACTACTGGAAAAACCATAACTTTGACTAGACAGACATTAGTTGGCAAAGTAATATGCTGTCTAGGTTGGTCATAGTTTTTCTTCCAAGGAGCAAGCATCTTTTAATTTCATGGCTGCAGTCACCATCTGCAGTTATTTTGGAGCCATAGGAAATGTTAAAATTATTTGACATATTGAAAAAAATGAGTAAGTTATTAATGTCAGAAGTAGCTGGCCTAATATTTCAAATGTTTAGCTAAGTAGGTGCTTGTGAAAGTGAATGTGTTAGTCGCTCAGTCATGTCCAACTCTTTGCCTACCTATGGACTGTAGCCCACCAGGCTTCTCTGTCCATGAAATTTTCCAGGTTTGAATATTGAGTAGGTTCCCATTTCCTATTTCAGGGCATCTTCCCAACCCAGGGAACGAATCTTGGTCTCCTGCATTGTAGGCAGATTCTTCAGCATCTGACCACTAGGAGAGCCCATGTAGGTACCTAGGGGATACATAGTTTTGCAGACTTTTAATCTTTTTGCACACTTGTGCATACCTGTAACTCATTTGTGGAAAACAAGGTTTTAGTATTATATATGGATTATGAATTTTTGGGGAGGTTATTATATTTTGCCTGCCACATGGTTATAACATGCAAAAGTATTTTTTACTCTAACTGGGAAAAATTCCTGTGACTAAATGTAAAAGTATTTTTTACTCTAATTGGAAAAAATTCCTGCAACTAAAAATTTTTATACTGAAAAATTATCAACTTGTTCCAAAATTTATATTCAATAACTCATATCTTTAATAAGACATTAAATAATAAAAAGTTAAAAAAAAACTATCACATACAAAATATACCAAAAGAAAAAAAAAGAAAAACCTCTTGCAAACAGTGATATATCAAATCTATGGTACATGAGCCCTGCCCCATTCCATTTATCAAAGTCTAGTTGTTCTCTAGGTACAAACAGATAACTCTGTTGTTTCCCAAGGGTATATAAACAGAGCACTAGGTAACACCAGATGAAAAATAAATGTACTTATTCAAGTGAAAAAGTATGGCAAGTGCCTCTGTTTTTTATGACATCAATTATTTCATGAGTTTGCTGCTTTGTTTTCAATATAAAAATGACAAACAAGGGCCATAGTGCATTTCGATATAAACCACGTCTATGTATGTAAATCACAATGGAAACTGGAGAGATTCATGTGGATAATTAAAGCCAATGGTGCCATTACACTTGAAATAAGGAGAAATCCAAGATAAGAAAACACTGTTGTTAACAAATAGCTTATTATTTTAGTCTTTGAACTTAAACACAGAGATATGTATGTAGCCAATGAAAAAGTATTGTCATATGTGCTTTCATAAAGGTTACATAATTTAATCTTCTCTCCCTTATATGCTCTAACACACACATATATACACACATACATGTATACACACATAGAATTCGCATCCAGTGAAAACACTAAATCAGAAAGATAAAGGTATGAAGTCACATAATTAAACCACAGTACTAAATTTTATGACCATTTCTGCCATATTATAACGACATATTCATTTTACCATATCATCTTACATCACTAAAATGGAATTATACACTGGATTACAGTCAAGGCTATGGTTTTTCCAGTGGTCATGTATGGATGTGAGAGTTGAATTGTGAAGAAAGCTGAGTGCCAAAGAATTGATGCTTTTGGACTGTGGTGTCGGAGAAGACTCTTGAGAGTCCCTTGGACTGCAAGAAGATCCAACTAGTCCATTCTAAAGGAGATCAGTCCTGGGTGTTCTTTGGAAGGAATGATGCTAAAGCTGAAACTCCAGTACTTTGGCCACCTCATAAGAGGGATTGGGGGCAGGAGGAGAAGGGGACGACAGAGGATGAGATGGCTGGATGGCATCACTGACTCGATGGACGTGAGTTTGAGTGAACTCCAGAAGTTGGTGATGGACAGGGAGGCCTGGCATGCTGCAATTCATGGGGTCACAAAGAGTCAGACACGATTGAGTGAACTGAACTGAACAGCATATCAAATTATAATGCAAGGAGATCTCAGAATGAAATGTATTTGATGATGGACAAAAATAATTATTATAAAATTTTTCTTAATACCACTTTAATCTTTAGATATTAGTACAAGATTTAAATAATGATATACTATAACTTTTACTTTTAAATTTTCATATTATCCTTTACATTTAACTAACTTCTATGTATGCCGATTTTATTTATATTATATTGGTTAACAGTTTCACTCAATGTAATAGAGAAGTTGGATTGCATGTACAGTTCAGTACAGTTCAGTTGCTCAGTCGTGTCCGACTCTTTGCGACCCCATGAATCACAGCATGCCAGGTCTACCTGTTCATTACCATCTCTCAGAGTTCACTCAGACTCACATCCATCGAGTCCGTGATGCCATCCAGCCATCTCACCCTCGGTCGTCCCCTTCTCCTCCTGCCCCCAATCCCTCCCAGCATCAGAGTCTTTTCCCATGAGTCAACTCTTTGCATGAGGTGGCCAAAGTACTGGAGTTTCAGCTTTAGCATCATTCCTTCCAAAGAAATCCCAGGGTTGATCTCCTTCAGAGTGGACTGGTTGGATCTCCTTGCAGTCCAAGGGACTCTCAAGAGTCTTCTTCAGCACCACAGTTCAAAATCATCAATTCTTCGGTGCTCAGCCTTCTTCACAGTCCAACTCTCACATCCATACATGACCACAGGAAAAACCATAACCTTGATTAGGCGGACCTTAGTCGGCAAAGTAATGTCTCTGCTTTTGAATATACTATCTAGGTTGGTCATAATTTTTCTTCCAAGGAGTAAGCGTCTTCTAATTTCATGGCTGCAGTCACCATCTGCAGTGATTTTGGAGCCCAAAAAGATAAAGTCTGACACTGTTTCCACTGTTTCCCCAACATGTATTAGAAGCTAATTTGCACAAAGAATGTTTGTATTAGAAGCTAATTTGCACAAAGAATGTTTTCACTTGTAATTGAAATATCTTGTTTTTAAAGCTAATTCCTAAAAAAATATTATACTTAAATTATTTTGAAAATACTGAATTATTGAAAATAAGTCCCTGATAAACTATGAGATTATGGTATTCTCTATGAATGTGCTCTGCTGTATTTAGTTGCTCAGCCATGTCCAACTCTTTGTGAACCCGTGGACTGTAGAGCACCAGGCTCATTTGTTCACGGCAGTTCTCCAGACAAGAATACTGGAGTGGGCTGCCATGACCTCCTCCAGAGGATCTTCCGAACCCAGGAATCAAATCCAGGTCTTCTGCATTGCAGGTGGATTCCTTAAACTACCAGGGAAGCCCATTCTCAATGAATAATCAAATTTATTTTTAGTTTGTAGAGAATTGTCAACAATATAAGAGGTTATTTGTATAAATAAAACAAATGACAGGAACAAGAAAGAATATAATATAATATGTTGCTGAAATATTAATTAATTGTTTAACTACTAAGATAATATATACAATACGGCAAATGTTCAATACTATTATTGATACTTATACATAACTTCATTTCCTCAAACACATCTAAAATTAAGTTCATTTATTTTTCTAACTTTTCTTATCCCGGTGCTTCACCTCATCCCTCAGCGCTCGCTGCTCAAATTTGAAAGTGAATATAGCCACAGAGAATATAGTGTTTCTTGAATGGATACTTCTTATTTTCAAATAGAGGCTAATGTTTCTTGAATAAAGGTCGTAGTTACTGAATATGCAGATTTGTTGTTGTTAAGTTGCTCAGTCATGTCTAACTCTTTGAAACTCCGTGGACTGCAGCACAAAAGGCTGCATGCATTCTCCTTCACCATCTCTCAGAGCTAGCTCAAACTCATATCTGTTGAGTTGGTGATGCCATCCAGCCATCTCATCCTCTGTCATCCCTTTCTCCTGCCTTCAATCTTTCCCAGAATCAGGGTCTTTTCCAGTGAGTCAGCTCTTCACATTAGGTGGTCAAAATTATTGGAGTTTCAGCTTCGGGATCAGTCCTTCCAATGAATGTTTAAGATTGATTTCCTGTAGGATTGACTGGCTTGATCTCTTTGCAGTCCAAGGGACTCTCAAAGAGTCTTTTCCAACACCACAGTTCAAAAGCATCAGTGATTTGGCCCTCAGCTTTCTTTATGGTTCAACTCTCACATCTGTACATAACTACAGAAAAAACCATAGTTTTGACTAGATGGAACTTTGTTGGTAAAATAATGTCTCTATTTTTTAATATGCTGTTTATGTTTGTCACAGCTTTTCTTTCAAGGATCAAGCATCTTTTAATTTTATTGCTTCAGTCACCACCTGCAGTAATTTTGGAATCCAAGAAAATAAAAACTCCATCATTGTTTCTACTGTTTCCCCATCTATTTACCATGAAGTAATGGGAGTGGATGTCATGATCTTCATTTTTTAAATGCAGAATTTTAAGCCAGCTTTTTCACTCTCCTTTTACACTTTCATCAAGAGGCTCTTTAGTTCCTCTTCCCTTTCTTCCATAAGGGTGGTACCATCTGCAAATCTGAGGTTATAGATATTAAATTAAAATACACTTACCCTTTGGAAGGAAAGTTATGACCCAACTAGACAGCTTATTAAACAGCAGAGATATTACTGTGCCAACAAATGTCCATCTAGTCAAATCTATGGTTTTTCCAGTAGTCATGTATGGATGTGAGAATTGTACTATAAAGGTAGATGAGCACTGAAGTATTGATGCTTTTGAACTGTGGTGTTGGAGAAGCCTCTTGAGAGTCACTTGAACAGCAAGGAGACTCAACCAGTCCATCCTAAAGGAGATCAGTCCTGGGCATTCACTGGAAGGACTGATGTTGAAGCTGAAACTCCAAAAGTTTGGCCACCTGATGCGAAGAACTGACTCATTTTAAAAGACTCTGATGCTGGGAAAGACTGAAGGCACAAGGACAAGGAGACAACAGAGGATGAGATGGTTGGATGGCATCATGGACTTAATGGACATGAGTTTGAGTAAGCTCTGGGAGTTGATGATGGACAGGGAGGCTTGGCGTACTGCAGTCCATGGGGTCACAAAGAGTTGGACACGACTGAGTGACTGACTGAGCTGAACTGAACAGTAACATGGGTGAACCTAGAAATCATACTAAGTGAAGTAAGTCAGGCAAAGATAAATATCATAGGATATCGGTCATATGTGGAATTTAATTTTAAAAAATTATACAGATTGCCTTATTTGCAAAACAGAAACAGGCTACAGATATTGAAAACAACCTCATGATTACCAAATAGGAAAATAAGAAAGAGAAGTTACTCAGTTGTCTCCGACTTGGTAATCCCATGAACTGTAGAATACCAGACTCCTCCATGTGATTTTCCAGGGAAGAGTACTGGAGTGGGTTGCCATTTCCTTCTCCAGGGGATATTCCCAACTTAGGGATCATACCCAGGTCTCCCACACTGCAGGCAGATGCTTTACCTTCTGAGCCACCAGGGNCAACAGAGGATGAGATGGTTGGATGGCATCATGGACTTAATGGACATGAGTTTGAGTAAGCTCTGGGAGTTGATGATGGACAGGGAGGCTTGGCGTACTGCAGTCCATGGGGTCACAAAGAGTTGGACACGACTGAGTGACTGACTGAGCTGAACTGAACAGTAACATGGGTGAACCTAGAAATCATACTAAGTGAAGTAAGTCAGGCAAAGATAAATATCATAGGATATCGGTCATATGTGGAATTTAATTTTAAAAAATTATACAGATTGCCTTATTTGCAAAACAGAAACAGGCTACAGATATTGAAAACAACCTCATGATTACCAAATAGGAAAATAAGAAAGAGAAGTTACTCAGTTGTCTCCGACTTGGTAATCCCATGAACTGTAGAATACCAGACTCCTCCATGTGATTTTCCAGGGAAGAGTACTGGAGTGGGTTGCCATTTCCTTCTCCAGGGGATATTCCCAACTTAGGGATCATACCCAGGTCTCCCACACTGCAGGCAGATGCTTTACCTTCTGAGCCACCAGGGAAGCACAGGACAATAGGGGGCAGGGATAAATCAGGAGCTTGGTGTGAACATAAACAGACTACTATATGTAAGACAGATAAACAACAAGGACCTACCATATAGTACAGGGTATTCAATATTCTGTGATAACCTATATAAGAAAAGAATTTTTAAATGAGTGGATATTTCTATAACTGAATCACTTTGCTGCACACCTGAAACTAATACAGCATTGTAAATCAACTCTATTCTTAAAAAATCAAAGAAAGAATACTGAGACTGAATCCAAGGGCACAACTTGTTAGGAAAGGACAAAAAAAAAAAGTGAAAAAAGAAGGAGTGTTGCTGGCTGCTGACCACTATGGCTTATGTTTTTCCTAAACTGCAACAGTGAAGGTAGCTATCTCTTTATGTTTTGCATGCTGACTGTTTGTGGGGATTTGCTTTTATCTCACCTAATTATCAACAGATTCTTTTCCCAGCTTCTCCTTAACATACATTGCCTTATTAAGAGTATCTGAGAAAATCTAAAATGTGACCTGAATTCATAGCAAGATAGCAAAAATATATGGTTCTTCAGGGTCTCCAGTATGCTGTGGGGCTATGTCTTTTTCTGAAATGCCAAATTACTGTTGGTCAATTCTTGGGGACAACCTACTTTACTTTCCAGCCTGATTGGTATACCTCTCTGCTGTTAGAGAGAAATAACCCCTAGATCACTTTTCCATTTCAGTGGAGATAATGATGCACTGAAATAGCTCTCAGGTGTACCTGAAACCGCGACACTGCCAGGAAGTTTATATTTTAAAGCAAAGAAGTTACATCCCATTAGGTGTTACTATCTAATAAATATGCAGTGCACTGAAAGATTTCCAAGAAAGATGGAGAGTTGTTACATATTTCCAAAATTGTTTGACAGACATTAAAAGTGATATAAATCACAATAAAATAGAGATGAAAACTTCATCTACAGTAAAACTAGACAGGCTCCCATCATCATCCCACACATTTTGAAATATGAACCTGATACAATGAAATTTAAATGAACTTGAGAGAGGATACTGGGAGTTAATACTCAATTTTCTGGCAAGTGAAGAAAGTGCAATTCAAAGACTATATACAAGATTATTATTTTTTTTAAACTCAGTAATATTTCTTTTCCTTAAAAAGTAAGATCCATAGCACTGGATACAATATCAGGAGCATACAAAGTGAACTATTTGGAAATCAGACTTTCAAGTAGGTCCAGATAGAATTCGATCATGGAAAGTAGTGTGTTACTCAGATTTTAGCATGCAGCAGAATACCCAGAAAACATTCTTAAACAGCGATTACTGGTTCTTACTTCTCAGAATTTCCAAAAATTACTCCGGTAAGCCTGTAGAGATGCCTGAGAATTTACTTCTCTAAAAAGTTCCCAGGTGATTTTAAACCTGCTAGTCTGGGATTATACTTTGAGAACCTCTGGCATAAATGACTTAGTTAATGTGATATGTGTGTTTGTTATTGTTTAAAAGATTTAATTTTTTAAAGCAGTTTTAGGTTTACAGAAAACTTGGAATGAAGGTACAAATTTTTCTCCATATAACCTCTGCCTCAACACATGCTCAGCTTCTCCCATTGTCAATACCCTCTCCATCAGAGTGATCCATTTGTTGTAACTAATGAATCTACACTGACACATCATTATGCCTAAAGTCCATAGTTTACATTAGGATTTACTTTTCATATTGTACAGTCTATGGATTTGGACAAATATATTATAGCATGTAACCATCATTATAGTATCACAGAGTAATTTTGCTGCCCTAAAAATCCTCTGTGTGCCTACTATTTATTTGTATCTGCTCCCCCCCCACAACCCACTCCAGCCCCTGGCAATGACTGACCTTTTTATTATCTCCATATTTTTATCTTCTGAAGAATGTCATGTATTTGGGAACCTACATTATGTACTCTTTCTAGATTGCTTTATTTCACTTAGTAATATGCATTTAAAGTTCTTCTATGACTTTTCATGGCTTCATAGCTCATTTCTTTTTAGCACCAACTAATATTCCATTGTCTGGATGTAGCACAGTTTATTTATCCATTCACCTACTGAAGGACATCTTGGTTGCTGTATAAATGACTTTAAAAAAATGTGTTTTATTTTGTCTTCAGCCTAACATCCCAAGGAGAAAGAAAAAGGTTTGAAGACAAGGAAACAAGCTTACTCTAATAGCTGTAGAGGGGGAGTCAGGGACACATGAAGACAGTTCTCTGAAAAAGCTACAGTGTTACAGAGAAAGAAAAAAAGTGTGGGACTTTGTGTTGTATCAGCTTGTTAGGTTAAATGACGTTTTAAGAATTCCCTCTCTAGCATTTTTCAAACTAAGCCAGCTTTGTATTTTTATTACATATATACACATCAACACACCTAGTGTAAAACTTGACTTAGATATTTCCAAGTATAACCAATGTGAACTATACACATCTAAATATATTTTAAACATTCCAAGTTATAAGGGAGCAATATTACACAACAATAATCACACTTCTTTATTTAAAACCATGTAGTAAACTTTCAGACTTTTAGAGAAGTAGTCATTATAAGTGGAGAAGGAAATGGCAACCCACTCCAGTATTCTTGCCTGGAGAATCCCAGGGACGGGTGAGCCTGGTGGGCTGCCGTCTATGGGGTCACACAGAGTCGGACACGACTGAAGTGACTTAGCAGCAGCAGCAGCAGTCATTATAAGATATCAGTGGAAAGGAGATGGAAAAAAGAAACATAGAAGCTACTATAATTTTCTCATGTATTAGAACAGAAGGGCATTAAGCTGATTTTGTAGAAAAAACAGTTTCAGCTGAAAGTTAGAATTAATAATTTCCAGGCAATAAACAAGCTGCTACTTAACAACAAATAATTAATATTGAGCAACCAAGAAATGAAATCATAAAGGCCATAGGCTCTTTACAAAGACTTTGCAAGAATTCAACCTTGATCAAAAGTCATTAAAGGAAGCAAAACAAAATGAAACTTTGTAGCAGAATTTATAGCCAAATTGAGTTAGAAAACTTTTTAGATGGGTTAACAAGAAAACTACAATTTAAATAATACTTAGATGTTTAAGAGTACAGATGAAACAGGGTGAAACTCAGATTAAGAACATGATTGATTCTTACCTAGATACTTTTATATTGTCAGAAAGTAAATTGTTAGCATACTAAAGAGTTTTTGAAAATGCAACAATTTACAAACATAAGATAACAGATAGTTTCAGATATCCATACAGATTTATACTTCATTTAGGTAATCCTGAAGAACTGTTTTCTGTTTGACAAAATTCTATCATTTGATAATGATTTCTGAGACATTGCAAGAACAAGAAAGAATAGATATATTACATCTGTAATTTTTAACTTTCTTTTCAGATCATAAGTCCTGTTGATGTAGCTAGCTGTCTATTATTCCTCTGCCT
This sequence comes from Oreotragus oreotragus, assembly GCA_006410675.1. NCBI lineage: Eukaryota > Metazoa > Chordata > Mammalia > Artiodactyla > Bovidae > Oreotragus > Oreotragus oreotragus. Next base: position 154,375 of record SJYX01000671.1, on the reverse strand, counting down.
CAAGCATTCCTGACAAAGGAAGATACAGCAATTATGGGAGTGGTACTTGGTTACACATTTGCAACAATCCGGTGACAGTTTATGACTCCTTGTCCATCAAAACACTAGAATAATTTCTCTCAGGTTGGGGGTGTGGTGGTTGTAGAGCTATTTCTAGAACAGAAGAAGATTGTTTACATATATATATATATATATATAATTTTTAATAGTTTTAGTCAACTGAAAGCCAAATGATTTATGGCCCTTCATATTCCCATTTGTTCTCGTTTCAAATTTTACCTAAGCTCTGTGTGATTCTCTGACAATTTAAATTGCTTTGAGGAAAAAAGACTATTTAAAACAAAGTCATCTTATGACTGATTTGACAGAAGCATATGAATGTGACAGGGCCATTCATAGAAGTTGGTGGCTTTACTAAAAAAGGTCTGGCATTCTAAGTAACACAAGGCATGGAGAACAGCGTCATATGATCAAAATTTTGTCAGAATGGTAACTATACTACACGTATTCATGTTGTCATATATGCTGAAAAAGTTCTTCAGTGTGGTTATAATTACTTACCTTTTCCTGTGCCATGGATTGTGATGGAAGAGTTCCCCTGGTTGCAGAATCCACCTGCCAATGCAGGAGGTGCATGTTTGATTCCTAATTCCAGAAGATCCCACATGCCAGGAAGCAACTAAGATGGTGAGCCATGACAACTGAGCCTGTACCCTAAAGCCTGGGCTCTACAACAAGGGAAGCCATTGCAATGAGAAGCCCACGCACCACAGCTAGAGGGCAGCCCTTGCTCACTGCAACTGGAGAAAAGCCTGCATGGCAACTGCAACGAAGACCTAGCACAGACAATAAATAGGTAAACAAATCAAATTATATATATATAGAAAATAATTGTAATGAAACATTTGGCAAAATGCTGTTAACCATGGGGGGGGGCATATGTTGTAATAGTATTTGGTTAAAGAGTTGATTATAATCAAGTCAGCATTGCTAAATACAACTATGGCAATTCTCCTTCAAACAATTCAAAATCTCTGATATATAAGCAAACAGATTATTATATTATTCATCCTTCAGGCAACAGTGCATCCTGGTGACATTTGCACTGAAATAATGCTAGCTTTCTATGAATAATCCTAGGTAGTAGGAGTATTCTGAATCTTAACAGATACTCACAATAAATCCATTTACACTAAGGGCCACTCTCTCATCCCCTTTATACAGTTGAATTGGAGACCAAACATTGAAATACATGGTAATATTTATTTTAGAACAGAGACTTATCTTAAAGAAAATGTAAAATATTCTGACATATACACATACACATAAAACCCTCACAATAAGTAAACATAAATCTAGACACACATCTGAGTTGGAAGAGTAATGTGTATATCATAATATGTACATTTTGTTTAAAGCTATCTTCTTTTCTAGCCTGGTAATTTAACTACAATTTAGAACACATCTATGGGAAAACATGAAATGCAAAAACAGCATATTTAAAAGATGTTTTATTATCTTTCATTCTCTTCTCTTTTGAACACAACCTGTACATATTTTGGAGATTACCAACATTCAGTTAGCCAAGCAATCTCAGTCAACAATCCGTTGTGTGACAATCTCCTGTCCCTACATGTTCTATGAATATGTTCAAGAGGAACTTGGCATGTTGATGCCTTTGATGAATCCATTCAACAAATGTGCATTTAGAACCCACCATGAAGCATGTGCTCTCCTAGATATTGTACTTCATAAGTTATATGCATGTTGGGAGTACAAAAAAGAGCCATGACAAACCTCAGTATGTAAGGCAAAGAATACATCCCTCTCCACTCTGGAATTCTGGTCAGTGTGAGTAGTTTCTAGGAGGAAACCTCTTTGAAGTTTTCTGAGTTACAAATGAATGAGTCAAATCTGATCTCTGCTTCTTTCCCACACTGTGACCTTGGGTAAATATTTCAATCTTATCTTTTCTTCTGTGAGTTGGAGGTAAGAATACTACGTATTTTTGCTAGTAGTAACAGTACTATTATAATAGTAGTAGTATGCATGCTAAGTTGCTTCAGTCCTGACCCCATGGGCTATAACCTACCAAGCTCCTCTGTCCATGGGATTCTCCAGGCAAGAGTACTGCAGTGGGTTGCCATGCCCTTCTCCAGGGGATCTTCCTGACCTAGGAATTGAATCCACATCTCTTGCATCTCTTATGTCTCCTGCATTAGCATGTGGGTTCTTTACCATGAAGCCAGTAGTATTATAATATTATATTGTAATAATAGCAGATGAAGTATTTATATTATGGTTAACACAGTATATGTAAGCAATTCTGGTTTTAATCCACTTTCTAATCCACAGGTACATCAATGAAAAGGGAATAGACAAAATGGTGAGAGAGAGATAGGGCATATCAAGCATTCAAAAGACTGAAACATGAGTTCTGAACAAAATGCAGCAGCCAAAGCCTGAAGACTTTACAAAATCCACCAGCTCTACCTGTTTCTTCAGTGAGTTTCATTCTAGCTTATCTAATTGGTATATTGTCAATAAGAATAATTTTTCTGGATTTTTGTGATGCATGTGGTATGTATTTGAATGAATAATGATTATGCCTAAGTGGACAGGTAGCAAAGCCAGAGATCACAGAGAGCAGCATTTATAAGCCACTCATCACGTGGGAAAAGCAGGCACCTGGAAGACAGAAACAATTGCATCTGACCTTGATAACTGAATGGATTACGTGTGCCCAAACCTTGCTCTTTAAAACAAAATAATAGAAGTATGCTTCAGAGGAGATAAATGAATTTCTGAAGAGGTGCAAAAGACACATTGCCTTGTGAGCTCTAAACATTAGTTATATGGGAGAAGATTCTTATCCCTATTATCCCCCGAGGAGGAAAGGCACCTGGGAGTAGAGGAAAACAGGCACAACATGAATTCAGGGAACATTTTCATTTCTGTGAGCAACTGCTGACAGATAGTAAATCCAGTGGTAAGTGTCATGCTGTTGTGTGGGCCTTTCTTTCTAGTAAGCCGGGTGAGATTACCTTATCTCTCCTGGCATAATTATTCTTTGTTCCAATTGAACATAATGGAGATTTAAAAACTCTAAGAGAAACTAAAAGGTGAAGAAAATTGAGATTCTATTGAAAATGAAAATCTATTGCTAACAAACATTTTTTTGATGCTACTCACCCTTAGCATTTTATGATTTCATGATATCATATAGAATATCCCATCAATAATTATAAAAGTTCTCATTATAGATCTAGATGCCTACTTTATATGTTTACAGATATTTTAAAAAGAGAGAATGGAAACAAAACAAAACAAACTAAAAAACAAAAACAAAAAACTGAAGAAGCAGTAAAGATGTTGCTTTGGTTTCCAAAAACTTTATGGACAAGAATTGCTTAAAGAAAAATGTCAGATGCTTGTTTCAACCTGAATGTATAAAAGAAGGTCATAGATATTTTAGATTTAGAGTTGAATCGAGGCTATTTCTCAAGAACTAAATAACAAGGTCTGTCCTCCTGAATCTATTTATTGTTTATTCCTTAAAACGAATGGAATTTTGGATTCCATGTAATATTTATATAGAGTTAATATAATGAATTGTGTTGAAGTAAATAATTATACTAAGTATGATCAATTAATGTTGAAGATATCAATAATAATGATTAATTAATAATATAGATATTTACTCAGGGTATTTCTAAATCAATCCAAGTATACAATAAAAGCAATGAAAATTGACACTGGATTATGAGAGTTTTTATAACTGGAATTTGTCCAAAATTTATTGGGATTCTTCTTGGATGCCATAAAAACAGCATTATTTGAGCATGCATTAAATTGTCCCAAGGTTATTCTCTGCCAAGGACTATTCCAAGTGCATGCTGGTCCTGGGACACCTCTGAAGAAATATGTTTATCTCAACTCCAGCATGACATAATTTCCCTGTCTAGTAGAGGCAGTTTTAGGTTATTGATTCTAGCAACTGAAATATATGACTCCAGAAAACCTGGAATAACTAAGGGTTGCCAAGGTCAAGAAATATTTTATCAGTGAAGATTGCATGTATACTACAGAGAGTTGCTGTCAGAGTTAATTTTTCTCTCTAAATAGCCACAAAGAATCATTTCAATATTTGACTTTGTCATCACCATGCTGTACCACATCATACAGAACTCACCACTGATACAACTGTTGGACATTTCCCAGAACCTGAATACCAAGGTTCATCATTGATACATAACACTTGTTAACTAATCACACACTGTCAGGTCATGTGTCTGAATAATTTGCTGTGTAATTTTCTCACATTAGTCAAATTAAAATAGTATATGCATGGGAATGCATATACTATTTTCATCAGTTAACTTAATGATAGGTGATATGTTAAAGCTAATCATTTGCCATAAATATTATTCCAAACATGAATGAGCTTCCCATTTGACCCAAAGATTTGCAAGCATATAAACATAGGCAACTGACTAATTTATTTTATACATGTTCATATATATTAAATGGAAAGTAATGTCTTTAAAATATACAAATTTGGTTGCGTGGTTTTGTGCAAGGAGATGTCATGTACCAAGACAACTAGGTCTACGTGGTGCAGGTGTGACCCAAGGTTCACTGGGGAAATGGACTGGCAGAGATGTACCAAAATGAATAGTCTCCATCAAATTCTCATTCTACAGCCTAGGTGGTTTATATAGTGTACCCCAGAGGCATTAAGCAACACATTGTTTTCCTACAAAACAAGAAATATATAAAGCAGAATTGACATATATACACTATCATGTGTAAAATAGGTTGCTAGTGAGAAGCTGGTATTTAAATCAAGGAGTGCAGCCTGAGGCTCTGTGATGGCCAAAAGGGGTGGGATAGGATGGGGGAAGGGCTATATACATAACTATGGCTGATTAACATATTTATATGGCAGAAGCCAACACAACATTGTAAAGCAATTTATCTTTCTTATTAAAAAATTTTAAAAAGAAATGTAGCAAGGAATATCCAAGTCCAGGTTATATATAGAATGTGCATAGCAAGGACAATGTTTATACATCAAGGATTGTGAGAAGAGTTTTTCAGAGCATATCTGACAAAGGTCTTATTTTTTGGCAGAATGCTTAGTCAAGCTGAGCCATCTCTCTGCTGGATGGGGAGGATATTTTCCTCCAGGGCCATTAAAACTGGTTTTTCATCATATATCTATTTTTTTTTCTGTATTTCTTCTTACAACCAGGACACAATCTCAATTAAGAGATATATTTTGCTTAAGTATTGATTCACTTCTAGTATACTAAAAAAGAGTTGTGTACTGTATTGACATCAATATAAATTTGTTTATATAGGGCTTTTTCCATGTTTCTTTCTTTCTTTTTTTTATTAGTTTCAGGTCATCTGTTTTGTTTCAGGTAATTTTGCAAGGTGTTAGGGACAAAAAAATCAATGCATAAAATTGAGTCTTAGACTTGTGAGAATTTTAGTATAATGTGGAATTGGGTCTGTAAGAATGCCAGAACCATAAACTGTATAAGAAATATGGGCATAAATTACACAAATAAATACAACATCTTACTATAGTAGTGATGTTTAGAGAATACAGTTTACAACAGAGAGTGATAGACTCCTTGAGGGAGAAAATGGTGTCAATAAACAAAAATAAAAGGCATTTTTTAAAAGTAATACAGAAATATTTTAAAGTAATGCACTGCTTTAATCTTTTTGGATGATTATGACAAAATACCCCAGTCTGGTGGCTTATAAACAGCAGAAATTTATTCTTCTCAGTTCTGGATACCAGAAGTCCAAGATTAGAAGTCCAGCATGATAAGGTTCTGGTCAGGACCATCTTCGGGGTCATAGAAGGAACAAGGGAGCTCTCTGGGGTCTCTTTTATGAGCATTACTCCTAATTGTTAGGGCTCTGCTCTTATAACTTAATCACATCCTAAAAACAGTGCTTCTTAATACCATCACCTTGGGGATTAAGATTTCAACATACAAACTTTTAAAGGACACAAACTTTCAGACCATAACAGGCACTTTACAGATGAATGTGGTCAGAGGTGGAATTTTAGGTTGAGGTGTACTATGAATAAAAACATGGAGTTATGAACAAACAGATCATTGGGGAGGGGGGAATTTAATATATTTTATAGAATGCCTGGGACACAGGGTGTGCAGAGAAGAGAGGGCTAGAGATTAAGTGAATGGATATGGAGGTGCTACCTTATGCCTCTTAATTTCTTCAACATTGAATTTTATGCTGCGGTCAGCAACTGACTGGTTTAATGCATGGAATGACTTAAATAGGATTATATTCAGAAATATCACATAGAAAACATAGTGTGGGCAGAATGAAAAGAGATGAAATTAGTATAGTAGAGACTGGTTAGGAAATGACTGATTTAGTTAGTTTCATTTTTACCATAAATTTCTTATGATTTACTCAGATTTGAACCATGTGTATCTTGACTTTTGCTCAAGATCAAATTCAACTTGAATGATTAGATTACTAAAACCACAGTTTGACAGTGATAAGAACACACAAGTTAACTGAAAAACAAAATAAATATATAAATCAATGAGAAAGGCAGTGTCAAAAAGAAAGTATGAAAAGTAGCTTCAACCATTTAAAAATTGGAGTTAAATTTATTCGATGTAAATAGATTAAGCTTCCAAAGAATTATGATTCAGGGCTGGAAGAAGCACAGGCTGGAATCAAGATTGCCAGGAGAAATCTCAATAACCTCAGATATGCAGATGACACCACCACCCTTATGGCAGAAAGTGAAGAGGAACTAAAAAGCCTCTTGATGAAAGTGAAAGAGGAAAGCGAAAAAGTTGGCTTAAAGCTCAACATTCAGAAAAGGAAGATCATGGCATCCGGTCCCATCACTTCATGGGAAATAGATGGGGAAACAGTGGAAACAGTGTCAGGCTTTGTTTTGGGGGGCTCCAAAATCATTGCAGATGGTGATTGCAGCCATGAAATTAAAAGATGCTTACTCCTTGGAAGGAAAGTTATAACCAACCTAGATAGAATATAGAAAAGCAGAGACATTACTTTGCCAACAAAGGTCCATCTAGTCACGGCTATGGTTTTTCCAGTGGTCATGTATGGATGTGAAAGTTGGACCTGTCTCTTATACACATCTTAGTAAGCCGGGTGAGATTACCTTATCTCTCCTGGCATAATTATTCTTTGTTCCAATTGAACATAATGGAGATTTAAAAACTCTAAGAGAAACTAAAAGGTGAAGAAAATTGAGATTCTATTGAAAATGAAAATCTATTGCTAACAAACATTTTTTTGATGCTACTCACCCTTAGCATTTTATGATTTCATGATATCATATAGAATATCCCATCAATAATTATAAAAGTTCTCATTATAGATCTAGATGCCTACTTTATATGTTTACAGATATTTTAAAAAGAGAGAATGGAAACAAAACAAAACAAACTAAAAAACAAAAACAAAAAACTGAAGAAGCAGTAAAGATGTTGCTTTGGTTTCCAAAAACTTTATGGACAAGAATTGCTTAAAGAAAAATGTCAGATGCTTGTTTCAACCTGAATGTATAAAAGAAGGTCATAGATATTTTAGATTTAGAGTTGAATCGAGGCTATTTCTCAAGAACTAAATAACAAGGTCTGTCCTCCTGAATCTATTTATTGTTTATTCCTTAAAACGAATGGAATTTTGGATTCCATGTAATATTTATATAGAGTTAATATAATGAATTGTGTTGAAGTAAATAATTATACTAAGTATGATCAATTAATGTTGAAGATATCAATAATAATGATTAATTAATAATATAGATATTTACTCAGGGTATTTCTAAATCAATCCAAGTATACAATAAAAGCAATGAAAATTGACACTGGATTATGAGAGTTTTTATAACTGGAATTTGTCCAAAATTTATTGGGATTCTTCTTGGATGCCATAAAAACAGCATTATTTGAGCATGCATTAAATTGTCCCAAGGTTATTCTCTGCCAAGGACTATTCCAAGTGCATGCTGGTCCTGGGACACCTCTGAAGAAATATGTTTATCTCAACTCCAGCATGACATAATTTCCCTGTCTAGTAGAGGCAGTTTTAGGTTATTGATTCTAGCAACTGAAATATATGACTCCAGAAAACCTGGAATAACTAAGGGTTGCCAAGGTCAAGAAATATTTTATCAGTGAAGATTGCATGTATACTACAGAGAGTTGCTGTCAGAGTTAATTTTTCTCTCTAAATAGCCACAAAGAATCATTTCAATATTTGACTTTGTCATCACCATGCTGTACCACATCATACAGAACTCACCACTGATACAACTGTTGGACATTTCCCAGAACCTGAATACCAAGGTTCATCATTGATACATAACACTTGTTAACTAATCACACACTGTCAGGTCATGTGTCTGAATAATTTGCTGTGTAATTTTCTCACATTAGTCAAATTAAAATAGTATATGCATGGGAATGCATATACTATTTTCATCAGTTAACTTAATGATAGGTGATATGTTAAAGCTAATCATTTGCCATAAATATTATTCCAAACATGAATGAGCTTCCCATTTGACCCAAAGATTTGCAAGCATATAAACATAGGCAACTGACTAATTTATTTTATACATGTTCATATATATTAAATGGAAAGTAATGTCTTTAAAATATACAAATTTGGTTGCGTGGTTTTGTGCAAGGAGATGTCATGTACCAAGACAACTAGGTCTACGTGTTGCAGGTGTGACCCAAGGTTCACTGGGGAAATGGACTGGCAGAGATGTACCAAAATGAATAGTCTCCACCAAATTCTCATTCTACAGCCTAGGTGGTTTATATAGTGTACCCCAGAGGCATTAAGCAACACATTGTTTTCCTACAAAACAAGAAATATATAAAGCAGAATTGACATATATACACTATCATGTGTAAAATAGGTTGCTAGTGAGAAGCTGGTATTTAAATCAAGGAGTGCAGCCTGAGGCTCTGTGATGGCCAAAAGGGGTGGGATAGGATGGGGGAAGGGCTATATACATAACTATGGCTGATTAACATATTTATATGGCAGAAGCCAACACAACATTGTAAAGCAATTTATCTTTCTTATTAAAAAATTTTAAAAAGAAATGTAGCAAGGAATATCCAAGTCCAGGTTATATATAGAATGTGCATAGCAAGGACAATGTTTATACATCAAGGATTGTGAGAAGAGTTTTTCAGAGCATATCTGACAAAGGTCTTATTTTTTGGCAGAATGCTTAGTCCAGCTGAGCCATCTCTCTGCTGGATGGGGAGGATATTTTCCTCCAGGGCCATTAAAACTGGTTTTTCATCATATATCTATTTTTTTTTCTGTATTTCTTCTTACAACCAGGACACAATCTCAATTAAGAGATATATTTTGCTTAAGTATTGATTCACTTCTAGTATACTAAAAAAGAGTTGTGTACTGTATTGACATCAATATAAATTTGTTTATATAGGGCTTTTTCCATGTTTCTTTCTTTCTTTTTTTTATTAGTTTCAGGTCATCTGTTTTGTTTCAGGTAATTTTGCAAGGTGTTAGGGACAAAAAAATCAATGCATAAAATTGAGTCTTAGACTTGTGAGAATTTTAGTATAATGTGGAATTGGGTCTGTAAGAATGCCAGAACCATAAACTGTATAAGAAATATGGGCATAAATTACACAAATAAATACAACATCTTACTATAGTAGTGATGTTTAGAGAATACAGTTTACAACAGAGAGTGATAGACTCCTTGAGGGAGAAAATGGTGTCAATAAACAAAAATAAAAGGCATTTTTTAAAAGTAATACAGAAATATTTTAAAGTAATGCACTGCTTTAATCTTTTTGGATGATTATGACAAAATACCCCAGTCTGGTGGCTTATAAACAGCAGAAATTTATTCTTCTCAGTTCTGGATACCAGAAGTCCAAGATTAGAAGTCCAGCATGATAAGGTTCTGGTCAGGACCATCTTCGGGGTCATAGAAGGAACAAGGGATTAGACTTGTGAGAATTTTAGTATAATGTGGAATTGGGTCTGTAAGAATGCCAGAACCATAAACTGTATAAGAAATATGGGCATAAATTACACAAATAAATACAACATCTTACTATAGTAGTGATGTTTAGAGAATACAGTTTATAACAGAGAGTGATAGACTCCTTGAGGGAGAAAATGATGCCAATAAACAAAAATAAAAGGCATTTTTTAAAGTAATACAGAAATATTTTAAAGTAATGCACTGCTTTAATCTTTTTGGATGATTATAACAAAATACCCCAGTCTGGTGGCTTATAAACAGCAGAAATTTATTCTCCTCAGTTCTGGATACCAGAAGTCCAAGATTAGAAGTCCAGCATGATAAAGTTCTGGTCAGGACCATCTTCAAAAAATAAAAGGCATTTTTTAAAGTAATACAGAAATATTTTAAAGTAATGCACTGCTTTAATCTTTTTGGATGATTATAACAAAATACCCCAGTCTGGTGGCTTATAAACAGCAGAAATTTATTCTCCTCAGTTCTGGATACCAGAAGTCCAAGATTAGAAGTCCAGCATGATAAAGTTCTGGTCAGGACCATCTTCAGGGTCATAGAAGGAACAAGGGAGCTCTCTGGGGTCTCTTTTATGAGCATTACTCCTAATTGTTAGGGCTCTGCTCTTATAACTTAATCACATCCTAAAAACAGTGCTTCTTAATACCATCACCTTGGGGATTAAGATTTCAACATACCAACTTTTAAAGGACACAAACTTTCAGACCATAACAGGCACTTTACAGATGAATGTGGTCAGAGGTGGAATTTTAGGTTGAGGTGTACTATGAATAAAAACATGGAGTTATGAACAAACAGATCATTGGGGAGGGGGGATTTAATGTATTTCATAGAATGCCTGGGACATAGGGTGTGCAAAGAAGAGAGGGCTAGAGATTAAGTGAATGGATATGGAGGTGCTCCCTTATGCCTCTTAATTTCTTCAACATTGAATTTTATGCTGCGGTCAGCAACTGACTGGTTTAATGCATGGAATGACTTAAATAGGATTATATTCAGAAATATCACATAGAAAACATAGTGTGGGCAGAATGAAAAGAGATGAAATTAGTATAGTAGAGACTGGTTAGGAAATGACTGATTTAGTTAGTTTCATTTTTACCATAAATTTCTTATGATTTACTCAGATTTGAACCATGTGTATCTTGACTTTTGCTCAAGATCAAATTCAACTTGAATGATTAGATTACTAAACCCACAGTTTGACAGTGATAAGAACACACAAGTTAACTGAAAAACAAAATAAATATATAAATCAATGAGAAAGGCAGTGTCAAAAAGAAAGTATGAAAAGTAACGTCAACCATTTAAAAATTGGAGTTAAATTTATTCGATGTAAATAGATTATGCTTCCAAAGAATTATGATTCAGGGCTGGAAGAAGCACAGGCTGGAATCAAGATTGCCAGGAGAAATCTCAATAACCTCAGATATGCAGATGACACCACCCTTATGGCAGAAAGTGAAGAGGAATTAAAAACCTCTTGATGAAAGTGAAAGAGGAGAGTGAAAAAGTTGGTTTAAAGCTCAACATTCAGAAAAGGAAGATTATGGCATCCGGTCCCATCACTTCATGGGAAATAGATGGGGAAACAGTGGAAACAGTGTCAGGCTTTGTTTTGTGGGGCTCCAAAATCATTTCAGATGGTGATTGCAGCCATGAAATTAAAAGACGCTTACTCCTTGGAAGGAAAGTTATAACCAACCTAGATAGAATATAGAAAAGCAGAGACATTACTTTGCCAACAAAGATCCATCTAGTCACGGCTATGGTTTTTCCAGTGGTCATATATGGATGTGAAAGTTGGACTGTGAAGAAAGCTGAGCACTGAAGAATTGCTGCTTTCGAACTGTGGTGTTGGAGAAGACTCTTGACAGTCCCTTAGACTGCAAGAAGATCCAACCAGTCTATTTGGGGCTGGTGCACTGGGAAGACCCAGAGGGATGGTACAGGGAGGGAGGTGGGAGGGAGGATCAGGATGGGGAACACGTGTATCTGTCTCTTATACACATCTAGATGTGTATAAGAGACAGGATCAAAACCTTAAACCAGAAACTATGAAACTCCTAAAGGAGAACATAGGCAAAACACTCTCNCTGAGGGCCAAAGAATCGATGCTTCTGACCTGTGGTGTTGGAGAAGACTCTTGAGAATCCCTCTGGACTGCAAGGAGATCCAACCAGTCCATCCTAAAGGAGATCAGTCCTGGGTGTTCATTGGAAAGACTGATGTTGAAGCTGAAACTCCAATACTTTGTCCACCTGAAGCGAAGAGCTGACTCATTTGAAAAGACTCTGATGCTGGGAAAGATTGACAGCAGGAGGAGAAGGGGATGACAGAGGATAAGATGGTTGAATGGCATCACTGACTTGATGGACATGGGTTTGGGTGAATTCCAGGATTTGGTGATGGACAGGGAGGTTCATGGGTGGTTCATGGGATCGTAAAGAGTCGGACACGACTGAGCGACTGAACTGAACTGGACTGAAGCATGAACATAGGCACAAACAGCTGTCTTCCTAGAGGTTTATGTATTTCAATTGTTTGTTTTAAATTAAAATGGGTTTTATTTTTTATACTTTGGGAATTTCTATTCCTATATTAAAAATTTATGAATCTAAGATTCCCATCATCATCTTGGTTTTTTTTTTCTTTCATATCTTCCTGGAATATCAGTCACTTTCCTACTTTTCTCTTCTTTTCTACTTGTGTGCCCAGTTTTTCTTACAATATACTTTTTACTATTTTTCTCTATTGTACTCATTGTTATCTATCATATTTGTTGCTGTGCATTGGATTGTGGATCCAAGAAAGATAAGTGTGAGTCCTAACTCCAGGTTCTGGTGAAAGGGGTTTTCTTTAGTAAAAAAAGTCTTTCCAGAAGTTATCAAGTTAAGATTAGGTTATAATGTAGTAGAATAAGTTTGAATCCAAAGACTAACCCCTCACAAGAAGAGAAAATTTGTGCATAGAAACACAGAGAGGAGAGGCCATGTGAGATGGAGATTGGACTGAAACATCAGAAACCTAGGAAAGATGAGAATAACCAGCAAACAGCAGAAGCTAGGAAGAAATAACATTCTTCCCTTAGAGATTTCAAAGAGATCATGACCTTGACTGCACCCTGATTTCATACTTGTAACTTCTGAAACTTCTTGAAAGAACAAATTTCTGTTGTTTTAAACCACCCCTGCTCATGCTCACTCAGTCATGTTTGACTCTTTTGCAACCCCATGGACTGCCGCCCACCAGGCTCTTCCGCCCATGGAGTTTTCCAGGCAAGTACACTGAAGTGGGTTGCCATTTCCTCCTCCAGGGGGTCTTCCCAACCCAGGATAGAATTTGCATCTCTTTTGCACATGAATTCTTTACCATTGTGCCAGCTTGTAGTTATTCATATTCATAATAAACACACTTTCATGTTATAGCTGACTATAGTATTCAATGCTTATTTTACTTTTATATTTTTCCATGCTTCAGTGATATTTTTGTATTAAAAAAATTTTTTTTCAGCAGAAAATATATTCTCACTAATTTGTCTTAATTATCAATCTTGAATGCTCTGCAGATGGTTTATGTATAATCCTGAGGAAAATTCTTCTTAAGGCTAGAAAAGGTGTACATAAAGTTTTCTAGGTCACTATTACTTCTGTAATTCCATTATTTTAAATCAAGGAAATACATATTCTATTCACTGGTAAAAAATTTTTTTTCAGCAGAAAATATATTCTCACTAATTTGTCTTAATTATCAATCTTGAATGCTCTGCAGATGGTTTATGTATAATCCTGAGGAAAATTCTTCTTAAGGCTAGAAAAGGTGTACATAAAGTTTTCTAGGTCACTATTACTTCTGTAATTCCATTATTTTAAATCAAGGAAATACATATTCTATTCACTGGGAAAAAAAAAGCCAATTAAATCTTATGTGGAATTTATTCGAATACATATGTGTTAAGATATTTTGTCATTTAAGGATAACAGAGCAATGTCTTCTACTGTTCCTGTTTGTGATTTTTCACACAATGAGGAAGTGATAGCCAGGCTATTGAAATGTTTCAGTGTTTTCTGAATTATAATTTAACAAATATAAAAGCAATGCATATGGTAAGCAGCCTAATGTGTTAAGAATAATTAGTCTTAACTCAATTTCTAAAATGTTTAACAAATAATAATAAATCTTGAAAGTAGGTGAGTGTTCTATTTGGTTCTCCACACCCAACAACACACCTCTAGCTGGCTGTGTTTTTCCCTTTTTCTTTTTTGACTATGTTGCATTTATTAGTAGGAAAAAATTTTAAAAGACACTATACAGTACATAATTTGAGCCATTATGTTCCTGAGCTCCATTTCTAATTTTTATAGTTTATGTGATATCTTTGTTACTGAATTATATGTTCAAAACTTTCTTCAAAGTGTTATTAAAATACAATGATAACAAACAACAACAGAATTTTGCACTTTCTTAGACTGTCAAAGTTAAATGGAGTAATATTTTTATCAAAAAGGGAGAATCCTCAACTCTGTTTCTGAATTATTATAATATTAAATACATTGCTACTGGAAAATGAGCTTTTGCAAGATACAGATGTTTGACATTTTTCCAAATTTATTTGAATTAATTTTCTTGGACAGTAGATTAATATTTGTTAGCATGAAGGATGACTTTGAAGATATATATAGATATAGATATTATATATGCAGATATCTATCTACATCTATATATATCTTCAAGATCATCTTCTGTGCCACCAAATTACAAAATTTTCATATTTTTGTGCAAAAAAAAATATATATATATCCAAAATAGTTTCATTCTATGTTCATAATAAATTATGATTATCAATGCTTAAAAAAATGTGAATTCATTTTTAAAACATGTCCTGAGAACTCTCAATATTGCAGGCATGACTCTAGGTGCATGGAACTTAGTTAAATAACAAAAGTTTCCACACTATGGCATTTTAGAATGTAAGAGCTTATAACTGTTACATATAATAAGCAAATCTTATGGTGTATTAGAAGATGGAAAGAGCGATAGAAAATGAGGAAGGGACAAGCAATATTATGTGAAACAGAGTTAGGTGGATCTGAAGCTCTTTGGCCTTAGGAAGAGCAATGGATCTGGAATATGTATATAGGGAGGTGCTATAGGAGGTGGTAGAGATCACTGACAGTAAGATTTGAATCAAAACCTGAAGGATGTAAGAAGCTGGCCAAGAAAATTTTTGGTTTTAGAGCACCTAGAGCAATTCCCTTACTTAGAGAAGATCTATTACATTAGTGGTCAATGTGACTAACATGAGTGATCCAAGACCAGATTACAATGAAGCTCAAGAGGTAATGGGGTGAACTCTTACAGTACCATGCAGGTCACAGTGAAGACTCCAACTTTTTACTATGAATGAAATGAAGAGCATCTATAATTTTCTGAATAGGTTTACATTAAAAATGGCATATTCTAGCAGTTATTTATGGGCTATCCTTGTGGCTCTGACAGGAAAGAATCTGCCTCAATGCAGGAGACTCAGTTTGGATCCCTGGGTCAGGAAAATCCTTTCCAGTATCCACTTCAGTATTCTTGCCTGGAGAATTCCATGGACAGAGAAGCCTGGCAGGTTTCAGTTCATGGGGTCACAAAGAGTCAGACATGACCGAGCTGCTAGATGGACAACAGAATTTAGGGGAACAGGATAAATAGNACTCAGTTTGGATCCCTGGGTCAGGAAAATCCTTTCCAGTATCCACTTCAGTATTCTTGCCTGGAGAATTCCATGGACAGAGAAGCCTGGCAGGTTTCAGTTCATGGGGTCACAAAGAGTCAGACATGACCGAGCTGCTAGATGGACAACAGAATTTAGGGGAACAGGATAAATAGAGGAAGATGTGATAGTAGGTTACTACAGACATATATGAAGAGAATACACATATACATCCCAAAGAGAGGCATTGGGATGGGGGCATCAGAAGTGGGCAGAAGTATTCAGATACTGAGAATTGAACCGATGTGATTTCCTGATGCAGGAATCTCCTGATTTCTTATGGATGCAACATATAAAGAGACCATAAAAAATTTGTCCACACTAGAAACCTTTGAGAGTACAACAAGGTGATAATTAAAATAATATATTGAAAATTTCTATTTATTGATTGACGATTGTTTTATTGACTAACAAACTGCTTTTATTACACTAGCGACCCTATATTATAGTTGTATTGAAAAAATTCAGTAAAATTTTATTTTAAATAAATAGAACAGATAACCGAAAGCTAAAATTTTTTAAAAAGAACATCATTTTGGTTATCTGAACATTAAAATATAACATAAACAAAATAATTATTCTGCAAATATTCTCATATTCTCATATTTTAGCTATGTTTGTCTGTAAGACTATATCACCTGCATTTTTAAAAAAGATCCTTTTAAAAATATGGTTCCTTTTTGTTTTGTGTTCACATAATTGGCTACAATCTGCTTATCAGTTATACTCTTTCAGTTAATAAATTTAAAATTATGATAAGTGATTTTACTCTATATACCATAATAAGCAATGGAGACGTTATTCTCTACAGGATTTAATATACCTGGTAAACTCACAGAAATTTCTGCTGGAAGATATTCTCTATTCTACTTTATTTGACAATATTAATATTTCAGTCTGAATATTTTGTAAAGTGGGTCATTTTGCTTTTATTCAGGGTACCATTTTTGAAGAAAGAGCTTTTCAGATGAAACTACTCAGATGATTTATTTCTATTATTTGAATACATCGCTAAAGAAAGATGCTGAAACTTTTTCATTTCATTTCATTCTAAACTGAATATAAATTATTCCAAATAAAAATAATAGCTCTAGCCAATGATTTTTCCCACAGGTCTAAACAATTATTTTTTGTTTGCTTTTACAGATATAAGTATGAATTTTCTTATTTGCAATCATTATTTCCAGTAATTGAGTTTTTCTAGCAGTTTCAAAAATGAGAATATTGAAGTGTTGCACTTGCAGAATAATTTGATTAAAGATTCACAGCTAGTTTATGAAAAAAACACATGAAACAATTTTGAGGAGTCATTTGCAATAACATTAAAAATCATTAATGGGATTTGTAGTTTGATTTATACAAGTAATATTTCAAAGATTTTCTGATTTGCAACCTAATGTACAGTAAGGAAAGTATATTTGTGATGTTTAAGACATTTTTGTATTCATCATCAGCTTCATTGCAAAAATTTTATAATTCTGTACTCTATGTATCTTTTTCTTATAAATTTTGACAACTACAGCATTTACTTAAAAAAATGTGGATGCTTGCTTATTTAGACATGATAATAAATGATGTGTTCATCACAATCAATTTAAAGTGCATTCCTCCTGTACAGATTTATTAACCTAGTACTTGCTGTTAATCATTAATGCAAGAATTAATAATATGAACTTCAAACCTGAAATTGTAACATTGTTTACACTTTACTATAGCATTCAATATAATTTCAAAAATCTCTTCTTTAACAGGATAAATTCCAAGGGTTTTGCTTTGATTCATTGAATGAGTTAAAAAAAGCAATCCACTCTTGTAATTTACTTAATTGATTTTCTACTAGGAGCACCTGATGATGGTGAGGGTTTCGTTTAACTCTAAAGTTCTTCTGCTTAAAAAACCAACACACTAACATATTGTCGTTGTTTAGTTGCTAAGTCCATGTCGGACTCTTTGTGACCCCATGGATTGTAGCCCGCCAGGCTCCTATGTTGGAGAAGGAAATAGCAACCCATTCCAAAATTCTTGCCTAGAGAATCCTGTGGACAGAGGAGCCTGGTGGACTGCTCTCTGTAGGGTCTCACAGAGTCAGACATGACTGAAGTGACTTAACATGCATGCATGCATTGGAGAAGGAAATGGAAACCCATTCCAGTGTTCTTGCCTGGAGAATCTCAGGGACAGAGAAGCATGGTGGGCTACTGTTTATGGGGTCATCCAGAGTCGGACACGGCTGAAGCAATTCAGCAGCAGCAGCAGCAGCAGGCTTCTCTGTTCATGAGGTTTCCCAGGCAAGAATACTAGAGTGGGTATTTCCTTCTCCAGGGGACCTTCCTGACTCAGATATTGAACCTGTGTCTCCTGCCTTGCAGGCAGATTCTTTACCACTGAGCCACCAGAGAAGGCCAGATAGCACAGTAGCTCATATCACTTCAATTCTCTATGGGCAACTGAATGGTAACATGAGAAAAATAGTTTATGACATCAATCATTTGATCTAAACAAAAATTCTTGCTTCACAGGATGATATGCAAGTTTATCTTCTGTGGTTAACATTCTTTAAATTGTCCCCTTTGAAGATAAACTTCTTAAAATACTGACTTTAAAAGTAGAAACCAATACATCTTGTTCCTTTTGGCTTTCATTTTCATGTTGCTATGGTATCAGTTTGTTACCCTAGGTGTGTGATTAATGTCAATAAAGATAGTATGCAAATTAAAATTGCAATATCAAATTTCTCAAGAAACAAATATAACATTTAATTTTCCATTTACTTTGCAGTTTAACTCTTTGGGATTAATTGTTGCCTTTGGATTTTTGAAAAAAAAAATGCATACCTAGCAATAAAATAGTAAAAGTTTAGAATGTATAATAAACTGACAAAGCAATGTAGCAAGAGTATTTATATTATTTTCTTCATATACCACAGAAAAAAATACCATCTATTTCTGACACACATGATATGAATCTAATTGATAATTTGTTCATTTCTCATTGGCTTTTACCAAATGGCAAACTGAAGCTTTACATAGCACTGAACAAACCATGGCAAATGAATAACTTGGACAAGTGAATTGTAAAGACAGTTGTGTGACATATTCTCTCTCTCTACCACCAGATGATAGAGGATCTTAGCTGATTTTTTGCTTCATGAGCCTAAGCACTGCTTTTATTATGAGTGAGCATTCTGGGTGGTATGTTTGCAAAAGGAATGTTCATTGTGATTAGCTAGAAAAGCTCTGAGATAGACAGATGGATTAGTACTAAACATATTTTATAACATATACTCAATTGAGAACTCTGTTCACTGCACATATATCTCTATCACTAATAGATGAGAACATAGCAGAATCTGTATGAACAAACACACAGAGCAGAATCTACATTGCCTCAATTTAATGCAGCTATCAGTAATATCGTGTCATTAAAAATAAAAATCTTACACAAAACCTACATTGGAAGAAACATTGGCAAAACAGAAACAAACCAAGTCTTCCCCAGGAAAACCAGTTTGCATGATCACTCTAGGGGTGAAATAAAGACACAGGTTAAGGGAGATTTAAAGTCTTTTATTCTCTGTCTGAAAACAAACAACAACAAAAAAGATTCAGTGGATGCTAAGAATAAAGTTAGACCATGATTTTCTCAATCAAAGAGCCTTGGTTGATTAACTCATTTGAGGAAGAAACAATACTTTAACCAATAGACCAACATCTGTGATGCAAAGATAGACAAAGAGATGTTGGGTGTCATCTGGCTGAGAAAGTTAAGCATTTTGGATCTATATTTATAGTGAAGACATGAAATAGAATTCAATACTTCCTGACACAATAAAAGAGGAGAAGAATAAACAATGACTCTGTTAGGCAGATGTCCTGAGAAACATCCACAAAGAAGATGGCAATGATGTATGAAGAATAGGACTTCATGATGGAAACAATATGAAGAATATTATTTGGAAAAAATTATTAAAATATTTTACATTAGAAAACTTTAATGGTTGTGTGAGTACCTGGAAAGCTTACAATTATAATTATAATAACAATTATAATAATAATTAGAGAAGTTTTAAGAAAGAAAGAGAGCTAGATGGATAGATACTGATAGAGAGAGAGGGTTGACACTGGAAACAAAAGAAAAGTAAAATTCTATTTGAGATGTTACAATGCTCACCATCCAAATAACAAGCTTTAGGATTTAATCTATGATTGACATAGAAATGGGGTGAAATATTTTCATGTAGAACATAGTGTTACAAAAAGTTTATAATGATAGGTAAATATGTTTTAGCAAGGCAAGTGTCACCTTCTACTTGTTAACAAAATGCTTTGTGTAAAATGTGTAAAAATACTTGCTGTGATCTATGCCTCTATAATATCCCCCTTCCCCCAAAGCCCCCAGTCTACTCCTGCAAATAATCTCAGCTTCTTCTGAGTTAGTTTTAATCTCTTATCTGTAAAGATAGATTTCAAACTAGGAAACAATTTTTTTTAACTCATAAATTCAAAAAGTCATACATTGAGTATAACATTAAAAAATCCTCCTGTTTCAAAAAGCAAGCAATGTTTAGTTAAAAACTGAAAATTAGGTCATGAACAACTGGGCAATAGAATTCCGTGATCAGACAATAGAGCTGAGTTATCATTGAGCATAGGTGATATTCGTGGGACTTTTTTTGTCTTGACACAAATGTAATTGCCTTTTAAATGGCTTTATAATCTTTTTCTAGGAACATGTTATGATCATTTAACAATCCTCATTCCCTTTTGCCATTTAAATATCTTGTGGGTAACTCACAGACATGCAATATTGCAATTATTTAAAGTTACTACATTATCCAAAATGCCAGTGACTTCATTGTAAAACTATTCAGGAATATGGCATCCACGTTATAAATGATATGATGACATCTTATCTTAAAATATCACTAGAGCAGTTGTTTCAAGCCTGAATTGCTCACCATAAAGATTAAACCTTCAGGTAATGCATCAAGAAGCTGATAATCCATCTCTACCTGATTTCTTCAAATATTAAGATTTATTAGCATAGAAAATTGGACCTGCTAATTTCCCAACCATATGTAAAGTGTGATTTAGTGAACAGATAATGTGATTACTTTTCTTTCATTTCTGTTTAGTTATCCTCATTATCACTATTTGAAAGAAAGCATATTTCAAAAGCTGGACAATTGCACTGTTCTATCCATTGTACAACTTGCTAAAAATAATAATTTGTTAACATAAAATTAATTTTGAGTTCAACTTGCAGATGTAATATACTGAGATGTATTTATATATTTAAAAGCTTTAAAATTTTGGATATCTCCTTGAATAGTTTGTAGTGAATTATACAATTAAATTCTCCAAACCAGGCTTCAGCAATACATGAAACATGAACTTCCATATGTTCTTTTTTTTAATATAAACTTATTTATTTTAATTGGAGGGTAATTACTTTACAATATTGTATTGGTTTTGCCATACATCAACATGAATNGCTTTAAAATTTTGGATATCTCCTTGAATAGTTTGTAGTGAATTATACAATTAAATTCTCCAAACCAGGCTTCAGCAATACATGAAACATGAACTTCCATATGTTCTTTTTTTTAATATAAACTTATTTATTTTAATTGGAGGGTAATTACTTTACAATATTGTATTGGTTTTGCCATACATCAACATGAATCCACCACAAGTATACATGTGTTCCCCAGGATGACGAACTTCAATATTTTCAAGCTGGTTTTAGAAAAGGCAGAGGAACCAGAGATCAAATAGCCAACATCTGTTGGATCATCAAAAAAGCATGAGGGTTCCAGAAAAACATCTATTTCTGCTTTATTGACTATGCCAAAGTTTTTGACTCTGTGAATCACAATAAACCGTGGAAAATACTTCAAGAGATGGGAATACCAGACCAACTGACCTCCCTCTTGAGAAATCTGTATGCAGGAAGGGAAGCAACAGTTAGAGCTGGACACAGAAGAACAGACTGGTACCAAATAGGGAAAGAACTACATCAAGGCTGTATACTGTCATCCTGCTACTTTAGCTTATATGCAGAGTACATCATGAGAAACTCCAGACTAGGTGAACTACGAACTGGAATCAAAATTGCCGGGAGAAATATCAATAACCACAGATATTCGGATAGTTCAGTTCAGTCGCCTAGTCATGTCCGACTTTTTCAGTTCAGTACAGTTGCTCAGTCGTGTTCAACTCTTTGCGACCACATGAATGGCAGCACGCCAGGCCCCCCTGTCCATCACCAACTCCCAAAGTTCACTCAGATTCATGTTCATTGAGTCTGCCATCAAGCCATCTCATCCTCTGTCGTCCCTTTCTCCTGCTGTCCCCAATCCCTCCAGCATCAGAGTCTTTTCCAATGAGTCAACTCTTCGCATCAGGTGGCCAAAGTACTGGAGTTTNCCATCACCATCTCCTGGAGTTCACTCAGACTCACATCCATCAAGTCAGTGATGCCATCCAGCCATCTCATCCTCAGTCGTCCCCTTCTCCTCCTGCCCCCAATCCCTCCCAGCATCAGAGTCTTTTCCAATGAGTCAACTCTCTGCATGAGGTGGCCAAAGTACTGGAGTTTCAGCTTTAGCATCATTCCTTCCAAAGAAATCCCAGGGCTGATCTCCTTCAGAATGGACTGGTTGGATCTCCTTGCAGCCCAAGGGACTCTCAAGAGTCTTCTCCAACACCACAGTTCAAAAGCATCAATTCTTCGGTGCTCAGCCTTCTTCACAGTCCAACTCTCACATCCATACATGACCACAGGAAAAACCATAGTCTTGACTAGACAGACCTTATTTGGCAAAGTAATGTCTCTGCTTTTGAATATGCTATCTAGGTTGGTCATAACTTTTCTTCCAAGGAGTAAGTATCTTTTAATTTCATGGCTGCGATCACCATCGCAATTTTAGAGCAAACTTGTAACAATCTGATGGCATCTCAGAAATAAGTATTTGAAAGGATCATGGAATAATGATATTAGCAGAGCGATTCTGAACACTTATTCCAGTTAACACTGAACTCTTTTTTCTTCTAGGCTAAGGGAAGAATATAGCACGAATAACTTACAGCATCAAGTATAGAAATACACTTATTTTGTTGTATATGTTATGCTTTTTCCCAAGTGGCAGAGTGACTTTCCTAAGGAAGCTTTTGTTAAAGTTGGGTGAATAAAAAATTAATTCCTAATCTCAGATATCAAGCAGTTAATGCTAAATTGGGGAGTGACTCAAAAGTATGGGAATTTCAAGCATTAAGCTAACTGGAAGAACCACTTTAGTTGCAGATAAGTTCACGACTATAATTTGGATGGAGAATGTGTCTTTCTGTCCCCACTTGACTGTTGATTTACTTCTTTCGTACAGTCACATCTTATGTCTAAACAAAAAATGATCATTAAGGTGACACCAGCAACTTGCTCCCTGATAGGTATACTATACAGTGAGGAGTGAAGAATGTGTGATCTGGGGGTTTTTTGATCATTACATTTGGGTCAGATGTAAAGCACATTCATACACCAGAGTCTACAAAATATACTCATTGTTGAAATGAGAGGTCATTCTATTTTTACTCACTTTCACTTTAATTGCAAATTGTTAGTGCAGGAATTTCCACAAAAGGGTTATGCAAGCATGCCCAAATTGCTTGAAATATTTTCCACTTCTCTGACTCCCCATGGGAAAAGCCACTAGGTTGCATTTGTGGCATCTCAGTCGGTTCAAGCAGCCTAATTGGGATTTAGAAGTTTTAAACTGTACGGGTTTACAAAGGGACATGCAGGATTGGAACTCCTGTCTCCATGCCCTCCCTGGAATCTGTAAATGTGTAAATTACTGGTGGGAAATACAATGTGAATGATGGTGGCTAACATCCAACTTTCGTTTGCTTGTTCACGATCTCATTTTTATATTTATTCCTTAAAATGATTTTTTTTTCAAAAGATTTGAACAGTTTGCCAGGAATTTCATCAGGAAGAAAAGTACACTGTTATGTTCTTTTAGAAAAAAAAAATGAATTCACATCTCATATGGGAGAAATATACTCTTGGGCACAGGTAACTTTCTTGTCTCTTGGGCAGAAACACCTAATCATTCTGTCCCATCTGTCAGAGCCACTTAATTGCAAACACAGGCCCTCTTGCAACACAGTGAACCAATGCACAACAATTAATTAAAGCTTGGAGGAGAGTAGTTGTTTAAAGGTATATACTAACTCAAGAAGTAAAACTCTTGCTGCAATTTAGCTTTGACTCCCTCTTATGCTTTCTTATATGCCCCCCACCCCCATCCCTGTACCTATGAAATTTTATTTGTCTTCCTTGTCAATTTCTGCTAACATTCGGTGTGATTTAAACTAGTCAGGGAAAAGAGCTGGAGTGAGCGATCCATTGTTTGCCTCTCAAACTTCAGCCTGCAGATAAATCGCTAGGCGATTTTGTCAGAATCCAAGTTCTGATTTGGTGGGTCTGAGGAGGTGACCAGGAAGCTGCATTTCCAAAAAGCTCCCAGATGTTCTGATGCTGCTAGTTCCAGACCACAATTTGAGTAAGAAGGATCTAGACTGGCGGTCTCCAGTTTTGGGGTACCAGGGACTGGTTTCATGGAAGACAATTTTTCCATGGACCAGGGTGGAGGGTGGGAGACAGCGGGGATGGTTTCAGGATGATTCAAGTGTATGATACTTACTGTGTACTTTATTTCTATTATCACTACATCAGCTCCTCCTCAGATCATCGGGCATTAGATCCTGGAGGTTAGGGACCCCATGTCTAGACTATTAGATCCTCACTCTTCCTGTTGTGAATTTAGACTTCATCTCTTCAGGTTTGCTATACAAGTTCACCTCCATCTTATCTGCTTCAAAAAGTAAGCACAGCTCAGATGTACCTTGCCTGCTTCACCTCTATTCAAACTCATACTTACCCTCGCACTTGTGGCTATTTCCTCGGGAATCCTTGAGGACACACATCAGTGTCCATTGGTCAGTTGCTCAGTCATGTCTGACTCTTGGCAACCCCATGGACTGCAGCACGCCAGGCGTCCCTGTCCCTCACCATCTCCCGGAGCCTGCTCAAACTCATGTCCATTGGGTCGGTGACGCCATCCAACCATCTCATCCTCTGTCGTCCCCTTCTCCTTCCTTCAGTCTTTCCCAGCATCAGGGCGTAGAACTCTGATAGATCACACAAGGAATACGTTCATGATGTGGTCCCTCCAGGCAGTTTATACACAAAATGACACATATCTATTTTGCCTTTCCTTTTATAATTGAACTGTCATGCAGCTGTGCACTGTTTGGAAAAATGTGTTGGGCAGGTAGGAATCTGTCAAAAACTCCCTGTGCGTCTTAAGATCACGTGCCTCCATTTTCTTCACAGTGAAAAATGCCAAGGCTGAATCTGAAAGCCTCTTCCTGCTTTCATTCTTTATGATTCTAGGAGTTAGTCATTTAATCATCTGGAAGAATCTGTACTGGTTTAAACCAATGGATGCTCCTTTGGGGAGGTAGTCCTATTAATGTAGGACCCTGTTGAATTCACCAGGTTCTGCTGAGTTCACCCTTTTCTGTGCTCCCAAGAGCATATCACTCGACCCTTAAGAATAGGGCAATGGCACCACATCTTCATCAGTTTACACCCACTTGTCTTTATGGCTGGACTCTGGATGTCTGGGTCTGGACCCTTTGGGTGGAAGGGAGGCAGCCAGGAAGATTGTGCCAAGTTGCTGAGACTGCAGGGCTTGGCTGGCCTGGGCAAGGCTTTCCCCAAAGTACATGAAATCAGCCTGATGCCAAACAGGAAGTAGGAAGTGAATGTAAGAAGTGAAGCCAGAGATGAAAGCTGGAGTACTGTCAAGGGAGGGAGGTGGAACCCTAGTCAAGAAAATGAGATGTGACCAGAAATTGGTAGGCTTAGGAAACAGAATTTGAAAGGATGTAAAGTGAATGGGTCTGGCTGAAGGCTGTCATCACTCATAGGAAGTGGAGAGTGGTAGTCTCTCAGTTGTGACCTACTCTGTGACCCCATGGATTGTAGCCCACCAGACTCCCCTGTCCATGGAATTCTCCAGGCAAGAATACTGGAGTGGGTAGACATTCCCTTCTCCAGGGGACCTTCCCAACCCAGGGATCAAACCTGGCGTCTCCAGATTCTTCACTGTCTGAACTACTAGGGAAGCCCATAACTCATCGGGGTGGGACTAATTTTTGAATTGCTAGATTAGAGGAGCTGCTCAGGACTGGTCAGCGAGCTTTGTGAGTGCAGACACTTTACATTACTCACCTTTTTGCTGAGTATCTCTAACAAGTGTCTGATACAATGAAAGAGATGAATTAAAGTAAGAAAGAACAAGTGAATGAATGAGTAAAACAAGTTAATTGTAATGTATCTATTCTCTTCATTTTCTTTGCCACTCTACAAGTTTATATTCTCATTATTTCTCAAGCAAACCAAAAGGACTCCCCAGTTCGCCAGCCTTTCCCAATTTCAGTTCATATTTCAGACCACAGCAGCTTTAGTCCTCTTGTTTGTAGGTTTGTTATTTGCTTATTCTGTTCTGCAGTGGCTTCTCTTGTGGAGCACAGACTTTGGGCACAGGCTTCGGGAGGTGTGCTGGTCAGGCTCAGTAGTTGCGACACACAGGCTTAGCTGCCCCACGGCAGGTGGAATCCTCCCAGACCAGGGATGGAACCCATGGCTCCTGCACTGGCAAGGCAGAATCCCAACCACTGGACCACCAGGGGAGTCCCTGAACATTTAAAGCAGACCTTCCTTTCCACATTATTCTTTAATAATCAGACACTCAAGAGTTACACTCAACGAAAATGTCCTCATAAAGTCTATCTCATAGAAACGTTCGTGTTCATTATTACATCAGATTTATGACTTTGAGGTTAAATTCATACCTTTTAAGAGAACTTTTTATGAAGCAGTATTTTCATTTTTTTTTTTTTGTAGCAGACTCTATGAGAGCTATTGAACCTCTTCCCCACAAATGCACATATGCATGCATGCACAATATGATTTCAAGGGATTTAGGAATTCCCTGAAGCCCCTAGGAGATCCCTAATATTGATGGAAGTCAAGCCCGGAATTTCTGCTGGAGAAGAATAAAGGTTTTCGGCAGCTAAGAGAGAGGCTTCCCTGGTAGCTCAGATGGCAAAGAATCTGCCTGCAATTCAGGAGACCCGGGTTCAATCCCTGGGTCAAGAAGATCCCCTGGAGAGGATCCCACTCCAGTATTCTTGCCTGGAGAATCCCATGAACAGAGACGGAGGAACGTGGTGGGTTATAGTCCATGGGGTTGCGTAGAGTCAGATACGAGATTCCACTCTATTCCTCCCTCTCACTTCTGTCCCCAGCTCTGTTACCTAGTCCTTAGGAACACAGATGACCAGTCCATCAATACACATTTTGAGATCAAAAACAGCAAACACACGGGAGGCAGGGTACCATGTATTCTGTGCTCTTGTCAACAAGGGTCTTTATCCTGGGATTATGGAAGATGAGTGTGGATTGGCTGGATGTCAGGAGAAATAGACAAGTGCTTTTGAAATTGCCAGCTGATGAAAGAGAAGACACAAGGTTACTTCCATTCAGCGCCGTTGGCCCCTGGGAGTTCCTAGCTGTCCTTGGAGTATCTGTTGATAGCAAGGGCTGTTTTTGAGCCTGAGGAACCCTTTCTTCCTTTGAAGATTCCTTCCCCCATTCTTTCAGCTTCAAACTCGTGTGTGGATCTGACACCTGGGAAAGTTTGCTAGGAGAAGGGTGATTAGATCCTCAAAAATTAAAAAAAAAGAAAAGAAAAGAATCTGTCAAAGGTTGATTCTAGTTTAATTTCCTGGCAGCTTTATCCCAGAAATAAGGACTTCCAAATTTCTGTTTCGAGAGATTTCAATATCCTTTGCAATTTTGAAATAAGAGATTTCTCTGATGTAGGTTGTCATGGCATGATGGAAGATGACAGAAAAATCTGTTGAGATCTCAGAACTCACTCACCCCTTCATGCTTTTTTCTTTTCACTCTTTTCATGGGTACTACTACTACTACTAAGTCGCTTCAGTCGTGTCCGACTCTGTGCGACCCCATAGACGGCAACCACCAGGCTCCGCCGTCCCTGGGATTCTCCAGGCAAGAACACTGGAGTGGGTTGCCATTTCCTTCTCCAACGCATGAAAGGACAAGTGAAAGTGAAGTCACTCAGTCGTGACTGACTCTTAGCAACCCCATGGACTGCAGCCCACCAGGCTCCTCCGTCCATGGGAATTTCCAGGCGAGAGTACTGGAGTGGGGTGCCATTGCCTTCTCCTTTCATGGGTAATCTGCCATTTTAAAATGATGGTTTCCCCAAGATCCAGCCAGTATTTGAAACAAGATCCTTGGTCTCTTTATAGAGTGGATGTAACCTTTCCTGGGCTCCACCTGTTCAGCTCATGACTGATTTCTCAACGTGTTGAGAGACATCGAGTTGGATGAGCAGCATGTTATTGCATACAAAGCACAACCATTGATGATCAATTATATAATAAAATCATGGTTTAACAGACATCATCAGTTTTGACGTAAACACCACCAGAATAAGTATAACTAGGGGGCAGGAAGAGAAAGCATTTCATCTGATAAACCTGGAAAGAGAATGAGCATTCTGAGGCAGAATTCACACTGTCATTTCAAAACAAGAGGGAAACAAATTGCAATAATAATCACAGGCATCAAGGGATGTACATAAGCTGAGGATTCTGCATTTGGGAGGAATATGGATTTAAAATTAATCCAAGCATCATCTAATAATAGCATGCAGAGCATATCTGTGCACACAAAGCAGAGATGTTCCAGTAGCCTCTTCATATATATTTTGCTCAGTAATTAGTGCTCTTAATATTGCAATAATAATCACAGGCATCAAGGGATGTACATAAGCTGAGGATTCTGCATTTGGGAGGAATATGGATTTAAAATTAATCCAAGCATCATCTAATAATAGCATGCAGAGCATATCTGTGCACACAAAGCAGAGATGTTCCAGTAGCCTCTTCATATATATTTTGCTCAGTAATTAGAGCTCTTAATTATAATGTTGTTAACAAATAATTATACCATTCTTAAGCAAAGAAATTTAATTCTGTACCAAAAAATTAAAAAAAAAAAAAAAAGGAGAGATGGTTTACTTTACCTGTGGATGGAAAAAATTCAGAGGTCCCACTCCTGAAATTCAAAGTCTCCACCTACAGAACAGCAGTAAGAGAAACAAACAAACAGAAACAAAGCAACACTAAATTAAAGCCACCACCCTAATCGTTCTCCTAAGCGATGACAGGCGAGACATTGTATACACAGGGCTAGACATGAACCTCTCTGGGTTTGGGGCAGAAAGTTGTTATTTAACTATGTGGGTTTAGACAGGCACTTGTCATGTCTGGATCCAAGTTCCCCATTTGGAAAAGGAGAGGTTTATGATTATAAGACCTAATGCTTATTGAACACAGTGTCAACCATTGTGCCCAACATTTTAATATATCATCTTTAATTTTTCAAGCAACTTTCCAAAATAAATGTTACTGTATCCATACTACTGAGGAGAACGTTGAAGCTCAGAAAGGTAAATTAACTTTCCAGGAGTGACATTAGTAACCAGTGATGGATCTATATTTGGAACCCTACTCCAAGAGGCTCCAAGATAGGGTTCTTGTCCCTAACTAAGGTGCTTGCACTCATTTATTTAGGGCCGGCCATAGAAAGCATCACAGAAGGACTGGCTTACATGACAGGAATCGATTGTCTCAATGTTCCGGAAACCAGAAGTCTGTGCTTGATCAATGTGCTGGCAAGGTCGGTTTCTTCTGAAACTATGAGAGAGACGGTTCCATGCCTCTCTCCTAGCTTCTGGTGGTTTCTGTTCATCTTTGACATTCCTTGGCTTATGGCAGGATAGCTATGCTCTTTTTAAAAATGCTTTCCTTTGGACTGTGCTGGGTCATCGTGGCTGAACAAGCTTTTCTCTAGTTGCGGTGTGCAGGGGCTGCTTTCCGTTGGCGGTGCGTGGGCTTCTTACTGCGACGGCGTCTCTGGTTGCGGGGCACAAGCTCTCGGGCAGGCGGGCTCCAGCAGGAGCGGCTCCCGGGCTCTAGGGCACAAATTCAGCCATTGTGGCTCATGGGCTTCGTTGCTCCATGCCATGTGGGATCTTCCCAGACCAGGGATTGAACGCATGTCTTCTACACTGGCAGGCGGATTCTTTACCACTGAGCCACCAGGGAACCCCAGGATAACTAGGGTCTTCACGTGGCATCCTTCCTGCATGTGTGTCTGGGTCTAAATTCTCCGACCCCTCACCCAACACACACACATTTTTTAATAAAGATACTAGCTGTATTGGATTTAGGGTCCACTCTAACTCCAGGATTGTTACTGAAAGTGGAGTCCCACTGTTCGCCTCTCAGAAGCCAATAAAAATGCAAGGTTGGTGGAAAGGAAAGTTTTCTTTATTTTGGGCATCAGCAGCCAGGGAGGAGTGTGGACTCCGGCCCAAAGGCTGACTGCTCCCGCTGGCAGCCCGTGGGTAAGAACCTTTATAGATGGAGGAAGAGGGTTACACACAGAAACAGCATTGTCAGCTCTGACCATCATCTTGAAATTAGTCACTGGTGGTCTGATCAACATCATCTTGGCTGTTTTAAGTACAGTTAGTCTTTAGTTCCAGGGTCGCTATGTTCCCATTTCTTTGAGGTCAGTTCTTGGAATTGCGGCAGCTTATGTCATAACTATGGTCTGGTCATCACGTAGCTTCTTCCACCTGGTGGGGGTTTCGGTATCTACAATACGACTCAGAGGATGTGGCTTAGAATCTTACCTAGAGCCCTTGAAGAGGAACTAAAGGTCCTTGACTTTGCCTGATGACTGAAACATCATTTAGTCTTGTGGGGCTGTCTTCCTTTGTTTCTGCAGTTTCTTACTTCTCTCATTAAACTTATTCTTTGGCTAAAGTTTTTCCACAGACAAAGGGCAGGCCGAGGACATGGGGAGCAAGGACCATAGGGGCTGGCTCTGTTTCAGTAGGACTTCAATCTCATTAATTTCATCTGCAACAACCTTATTTCCAAGTAAGGTCATATTTAGGGGGACTGGGGACTAGGACATCAGCATATGAACTTGGGGGATGCAGTTCAACCCTTAACAGTTGGGGGTTTAAAGTGAAAGTGAAAGTGAAGTCGCTTAGTCGTGTCCGACTCTTGCGACCCCATGGACTAGCCTGCCAGGCTCCTCTCCATGGGATTCTCCAGGCAAGAATACTGGAGTGGGTTGCCACTTCTTTCCCCAGGGGATCTTCCTGACCCAGGAATGGAACCTGGGTCTCCTTCACTGTAGGCAGATTCTTTACCAACTGAGCTACAAGGGAAGCCAGCTGGGGGTTTAAATTTAATGTATTTATTTTTAATTGGAGGATCATTGCTTTACAATAGTGTGTTGGTTTCTGCCATACATCAATGTAAGTCAGGTCTAGGTACACACATGTCCCCTCCTTCCAGCTGGGTTTTTAAACTTGTTAAAGCTCCAAGAAAGAAGTATGCTGCTGCTGTTGCTGCTAAGTTGCTTCAGTCATGTCTGACTCTGTGTGACCCCATAGACGGCAGCCCACCAGGCTCCCCCGTCCCTGGGATTCTCCAGGCAAGGACACTGGAGTGGGCTGCCATTTCCTTCTCCAAGGCATGAAAGTGAAAAGTGAAAGTGAAGTCACTGAGTTGCGTCCACGTCTCAGCGACCCCATGGACTGCAGCCTACCAGGCTCCTCCGTCCATGGGATTTTCCAGGCAAGAGTACTGGAGTGGGGTGCCATTGCCTTCTCCGAAGAAAGAAGTATGCAAAGAAGTAATTAATAATCAGTCATGAGTAATAGTTCCAGGTGACACTAGATTTCAGAGTGCATGAGTGTTTTCTCTGGTGGATAATGAGCGCTATCCCTAAGGAAATCCCCTTTGGTATGGATGACTAGGGAATGTTTTATACCATGATGGGATTTTAACTGGCTGTGAAAAAATGATGTATCCCTGGGGTTGGTGTTGGAGAAGACTCTTGAGAGTCCCCTGGACTGCAAGGAGATCCAACCAGTCCATCCTTAAGGAGATCAGCCCTGAATATTCACTGGAAGGACTGATGTTGAATCTGAAACTCCAGTACTTTGGCCACCTCATGTGAAGAACTAACTCATTTGAAAGACTTTGATGCTGGGAAAGGCTGAGGGAAGGAGGAGGAGCGGATGACAGAGGATGAGATCGTTGGACGGCATCACCGACTCAATGCACATGAGTTTGGGTAAATTCCGGGAATTGGTGATGGAAAGGGAGTCCTGGCGTGCTGCAGTCCAGAAGGAGTTAGATACTACTGAGCAATTGACCTAAACTTAACTGAATTATACAATAGTTAATTATTTATTTATAGAATATTTCACAGCATATTTACCAGTAAGCCATATTATATATATTCTAATTAACTATCTTGAGAAGCAGTGCCATTATTATATTGAATAATGTTGTATGTGCTTGTGAGAGATTAGTCCCTCAGTTGTGTCCAACTCTTGTGACCCCATGGACTCTAACCCTCCTCCCCCAGACTCCTCTGTCTATGGGATTCTCCAGGTAAGAATACAGGTTGAGTGCCATTTTATTCTCCAGGGGATCTTTCTGACCCATGGATTGAACCTGTGTCTTCTGTGTCTCCTGCACTGCAAGCTGATTCTTTACCAGCTGAGCCATCAAAGAAGCCTGAATAATGTTTTTGATATAAAAATTTATCTACTAAGTATCAACTTCTATTTCATTAATTTTATTAGTAAAGCCTTTATTAGCTACTTACTATATACTAGAAAATATGCTGAATTGATTCAAGTAGAAGGGAGCTTCTCTCGTGGCTCAGACAGTGAAGAAACTGCCTGCAGTGTGGGATACTTGAGTTTGATCCCTGGGTTAGGAAGATTCCAAGAATGGAAAGGCTACCAACTCTAGTACTCTTGCCTGGAGAATTTCATGGGTAGTGAAACCTGGCAGGCTACATTCCATGGGCCTACAAAGAGTCAGGCCTGACTGAGCACTGAGCAGTATTATAATCCCCATTTTACAGAGGAGGAAATGGACATGACATTCTATAATTGACTTGACTCAGGTCATATAGTCAGTGGACAATGAATTTCCTTTTTCCCTGCCTTTTAAATATTTTAAAAGCAAATCAAATATTTATTTCTCAAATCCTCACCTCAGGTTGTATTGACCACCATAAACTTTGTTGCCATCCATTTCAGAGTTACTCTGTGGTATTGTTATTTATTATTTATATATACACGGACTTCCCTGGTGGCTCAGAGGTTAAAGCGTCTGCCTCCAATGCGGGAGACTTGGGTTTGATCCCTGGGTCGGGAAGATCCCCTGGAGAATGAAGTGGCAACCCACTCCAGTATTCTTGCTTGGAGAGTCCCATGGCCTGAGGAGCTTGGTGGGCTGCAGTCCACGGGGTCACAAAGAGTCGGACACGACTGAGTGACTTTACTTACTTATATATACACAGACATATATATGTGTTCTTTCAATTGACAAAATATATTTATATTTTATTAGAGTATGATTGCTTTATAATGTGTTAGTTTATGCTCTACAGCAAAATAAATCAGCTATTTTGTATATATATATATATGTGTATGTATATATATATATGATGTATAATAGATATATACATATATCTCCTTCCTCTTGAACCTCCTTCCCTCACCAATCCCATTTCTCTAGGTCATCACTGAGCACTGAACTGAACTCCCTATGTGCCACAGCAGCTTCCCACTAGCTATTTTACACAGGTAGTGTATATATGTCAGTGTTACTATCCTGGTTCTGTTTATTTGGCCTTTGTCCACAGTTCCTGCCTCATAGCTCCCCAGACTCTTAGAATCCTTTGAGCAATGGGAGCATATTTTGTCATAATATTTAGCCTTTTATTTTTGGTTTAGCCGCTTAGTTGTGTCCAACTCNCACTAGCTATTTTACACATGGTAGTGTATATATGTCAGCGTTACTATCCTGGTTCTGTTTATTTGGCCTTTGTCCACAGTTCCTGCCTCATAGCTCCCCAGACTCTTAGAATCCTTTGAGCAATGGGAGCATATTTTGTCATAATATTTAGCCTTTTATTTTTGGTTTAGCCGCTTAGTTGTGTCCAACTCTTGTGACCCTATGGACTGTATAGCCTGCCAGGCTTCTCTGTCCATGGGATTCTCCAGGCAAGAATACTGGAATGGGTTACCCCTTCCTTCTCCAGGGGATCTTCCTGACGCAGGAATAGAACCTGGGTCTTTAGTTTCGCAAATAATTCCCTTATTTTTAGTTCCTAAAACTGCCTCATAGCTAAAAGGTGATGGGTGAGCTGTTATTTATAGGAAGCTCTTTTCCACTACAACTGGATTTATATTAATGAGAAGACTTTTGAACCCCACCTAAGCATGGGGACTGGTTGCCGAGAGAATTAACCTCATGATCAGAGGGTTGGACTTTTAAGTCCCACACTCCACCTCAGGGGAAGGGAGAGGGCCTGAAGGTTGAATCAATGGCCAATGGCCAATGATTTAATCATTCATGTCTATGTAGTGAAGCTTCCATTAAAAACAAAACAAAACAAAAATAAAACAAAGGACATGTTCAGAGAGCTTCCAATTTGGTGAACTTATGGACATTTGGGGAAATTGGCTTACTCAGAGAGAGCTTGAAGGCTCTACATCTTTCTCCATACCTTGTGCTATGTGTCTCTTCCATCTGGCTGCCCATGAGTTATATCTTCTCATAATAAACCAGTAATCTAGGAAGCAAAAATCTTCCTTTCAGCTCTGTGAGACTTTCTAGCAAATTAATCAAACCAAGGAGGGGGTCATGGGAATCTCTGATTTATAAATCTCTGAAGTCCAGGTGACAACCTGCGTTTGAGATTAGCCTGGGTTTTGGGGAAAAGTCAGTCTTGTAGGACTGACTCTTTAACCTGTGAGTAGAATCTGATGCCATCTCTGGATAGATAGTGTTAGAATTTAGTTGAGTTGTTGGGCACTCAGCTGGTGTCCTGGGAATTGCCTGCTGGTGGTGGAAACACCAACACCCCCATCTGCCTTTTTTGCCTATACGTTGGAATTTTAGAATCAGAATCCTTTTACTCCAACTGGTTTTGTGTTCCTCAGAAAGTCCTGTGGATGGTGTTAGAGCAGTTCTAACTCATTCTCTATGACTCTTCTCAAGGTTCAGTAAAATACAAAGGTTGGAAGGTATCTGCTGACTTAACACGTCAATTTTTATTTTTATTTTTTCATTTATCTAAGGTTCAGAGAGTCTGTACATGCTTAGTCACTCAGTCGTGTCTGACTCTTTGTTACCCCCATGGACCATAGCCTGCCAGACTCCTCTGTCTGTAGGGACTCTCCAGGAAAGAATACTGGAGTGTATTACCACACCTTCCTCCAGGGCATCTTCTCAACCCAGGGAATGAACCCAGGTTTCCGACATTGCAGGTGAATTCTTTACTATCTGAGTCACCAGGGAAGCCTAGTACTTGAGAAACAAAAAGTCAGTAGCAAAATGATGGAAATGTCTGATCTCTGTTAAAATTATTCAACTGAGAAAATTTGAAGTTCTAATGGACTTTATTCAATAATTCATGAATGGGGCGGCATCCCATCTACCAAACAGAAGCCATGAAGAGATGTACAAAATATGTTTTTAAAGACAAGAAAGGGAGAGAGAGGAGGAAGTCAAACATAAGTGTTATTTTGAGCAATGTCAGCATCCTTTGAGGAAAGAGCAGTCTACCATGCAGATTACCTCAGAAAGTTGATCAGGGAATTCCAGCTCGATAGGATTAAAATTCCATGCCTGGAAGAGGCTGGTAGCTATCTTAGGTTTTATGTATTAGTTGGCTGATGTGGGATGTATTCAGTTCAGTTCAATTCAGTGGCTCAGTAATGTCCGACTCTTTGTGACCCCATGGACTGCAGCACTCCAGGCCTCCTTGTCCCTCACCAACTCCCAGAGCTTACTCAAACTCATGTCCATCATGTTGGTGATGTCATCCAGCCATCTCATCCTCTGCCATCCCCTTCTCCTCCTGCCTTCAATCTTTCCCAGCATCAGGATCTTTTCAAGTGAGTCAGTTCTTCATATGACGTGGCCAAAGTATTGGAGCGTCAGCATCAGTCCTTCCAATGAATATTCAGGACTGATCTCTTTTAGGGTGGACTGGTTGGATCTCTTTGCAGTCCAAGGGACTCTCAAGAGTCTTCTCCAACACCACATCCAAAAGCATCAGTTCTTTGGTGCTCAGATTTCTTTACAGGCCAACTCTCACATCCTATTATTTCTTTTTTAACACTCCCATTAAAATGATTTTCCAATTATGCACTCCATTTCTTCAGTTAAAGAGTATTTAGAAGAGGATACTTGTGCTAGGTTTAATTTCATTTTGCTTAGGCTTGCTACTAATTGATAACTAAATAATATAATTTTCCAGAAATGTGTCACCATCCAGTTTTTTCCTATGCACAAGTGCCAGAGTGATTTCTCACAAATGTACAACTGATCACGTTCCTTCTCTGACTCAAACACCTTTAAAATCTCCTAATGCTTATAGCTGTGCTTTTTAACTTTTTGTTTTGTTTTAACACACAAGAGAGTAGCAGAGAAGGCTATATAATCTCCAAAACTGAATTGCTTTACCTCCTTCCTCCTTTTCTTTCTTACTCCCCCTTTTTCCCCTTCTTTTCTTCCCTTCCCCCTCACCTTTCTCTTTGTGTGTCTCTGTCTGTCTCTCTTATTCTCAGGTAAAATATATTCTCAAACCTCTCTTGCAGTCAGCGATGAACAGATGACTTGGTTTTAACAATGGAAGATAAACTGAAAAAGTTTGTCCCATCATGCTTATTAGGGAGACCAGTATTTTTTTTTTCACCCCTTTTTATTTCTTCTAGCTTAAAATCACCATCAGGGTGACCCTGGAAAGAGTGGTGAAGACTGTTTCTGAGTAATTTTAGAGCAGAGAACTCCCCCACCTCCAGTCCCTTTTGGGCATGATCAGGAATCTCTTTTTAACTTTAAGTGAAGAAAAATAAACTTTTTTATATGAGTACATAGATATTTCAAAATATATCTTTTCTGGCCACTTGTGCTACTTTAACTTATACAGGCCCCTGATTTATGGTTCTGTGAACCCTAATTTATGATTTCACAATTTTGTATTCAAGTTGTTTGTGAATCTGTTCCAGCCATAAGGAGGAGAGATTTTGATAAAAGGGATGGTGTTTGAGATTATTCTAGAAGTGTTTAACTTGCACGAGGAGCACATCATGAGAAATGCTGGGCTGGATGAGTTACAAGCTGAAATCAAGATAGGCAGGAGAAACACCAAAACCTTAGATATGCAGATGGTACTACACTAATGACAGAAAGTTGAAAGGAACTAAAGACCCTATTGATGTGGGTGAAGGAGGAGAGAGAACCAGCTTAAGACTAAATATTAAATATCTAAGATCATGGTATCCAGACCCAATATTTCATGGCAAATAGAAGGGGAAAATGTGGAAGCAGTACAGATTTCCTCTTCCTGGCTCCAAAATAACTGTAGAAGATGACTGCAGCCATGAGATCAGAAGACGATTGCTTTTTGGCAGGAAAAGTATGACAAACCTAGAGACTGTGTTGAAAAGCAGAGACATCACTCTGCCAACAAGATCCATATAATCAAGGCTATGGTTTTCCCAGTGGTCACCGTTGGGTAGTGAGAACTAAACCATAAAGGAGGGAGACCACCAAAGAATTAATGCCTTTGAACTGTGGTGTTGGAGAAGACTCCTGAGTCCCATGGATATCAAGGAAATGAAACCAGTCAAACTTAAGGAAAATCAACCCTGAATACTCACTAGAAGGACTGATGCTAAAGCTGAAGCTCCAGTATTTTAGTCACACAATATGAACAGTTGACTCATTGGAAAAGTCCCCGGTGCTAGGAAAGACTGAGGGCAGGAGGAGAAGAGGGCATCAGAGGATGGGATGGTTGTATGGCATCAATGATACAATAGGTATGAACTTGGGCAAACTCCAGGAGATGGTGAGGGACAGGGAGGCCCTGTGTTCTGCAGTTTGTGGGGTCACAGGAGTCGGACATGACTAGGTGACCAAACAACAACATCCACTGATCAATAAAAGAGTAATTTTGGAGTAATAACTCAGGTTGAATCTGTGCAACTAAAATATTTTTCCTCTTATATCAAATGAATCAGTACAAACAATCAGGCTGCACAGTTTAAAAATCATTAGATTTGTGAAATGGAAATAACTTATGCATCAATGAAGAAAAAAGCTCATTTTATCTTTTTTTTAATTCATGTGAAGCTTTCAAAAATATTACTGGAATGTAACTGCCTATTTGGAAAGTGCCAGTGCTTTAAAAGCTATTGAAAATTACATGTTTTATTTTGTAATCTTAAAAGAAGCCTAGGATGATACAGAAGGTTATACTTATATATTTTTAAGATGCAATTATGTCCTGCACTTCTCTTGGTGTTTTTAGGTGGTTAACAGTATATCTACATGGGATGAATTAACCAAGGTAACAATTAGTGTACTGCAAGTTGTCATTTGTTAAATGGTTGAGCAATCACATGGACAAACACTTTACTCTCAAAACCTAATTTACTTACAGAAATCAATACCTTTTTTTTTTTTTGGTGGGGGGCTATAAGTGGTTTATGGAACAGAGCCTCAGCAAACTGCAGAAACACAGTCACCACACATTATGGCTGACTTGTTAATATTCATATATAAACTTTAAGTATAATGAACCTGAGTTTCTTGGAAGGAAAAGGAGATTAAGCTTGTTACAACATGTTGATTCCCTAGTTTTGTTTGATTGGACAGTGTCAAAAATTATAATTTTGACACTAGGGGTTATCTTCTAAGTAAGAGATTAGCTAAGGCACTTGCTGCTATTTATTAGGCCAGGACAATAGCCTAGGTACCTTGATTCCCATTATAATACTCACTGCTTCTGCTGCTGCTAAGTCACTTCAGTCATGTCCGACTCTGTGTGACCCCATAGACGGCAGCCCAACAGGCTCCCCCATCTTTAGAATTCTCTAGGTAAGAACACTGGAATAGGTTGCCATTTTCTTCTCTGATACATGAAAGTGAAAAGTGAAAGTGAAGTCGCTCAGTCGTGTCCAACTCTTAGCGACTTCATGGACACAGGCTACTAGGCTCCTCCATCCATGGGATTTTCCAGGCAAGAGTACTGGAGTGGGGTGCCATTGCCTTCTCCAATAATACTCACTACTAGTGGTTTTTAGTCAATGTGGTACTGCTAACAGGGAAAACCTTCCCAACTGTTAGAGTTGTCTCCAGTTGTCACAAATATTGGAGAGAATCACTGTCTTATAGTGTTTAGTGGAGAAGAAGGAGAGAAGGCTGCAAGACAGTCCTGCCTAATAATTCACTCATATTTCAAATGACCACTGGACATTGAAAAATCCTTATTATAATTATCTGACTTAGAACCTGTTTAAAATAGATATCAGTACAAAGAATTTTTAAAAGTTCTAATATATACAGAATTTTCCACAAATGAAAATTGTTTTTTAAGTCAAGAAAAATTTCAAAATTTTATCAAATGATTTATCATCTTGGAAACTTTTATTGCTAGTGCTTGTGGTATCTGAGTAACCAATAACACCAGTATTTGCCTATAGACTTGTGACATTCTTGTTGATTTTTCATATAACTACAACCATTTGGGAATCTTCATCACATCGTATGATGACTTAGATGTATTCCTTTACAGACTTAATTGAGCTTTATGATTATATTATAAATCACTTCTCTTACAATATTTAATATTAAAAATTACTAGCATTTTGTTGATTTTTTAAAAATGTGTGCTTGGATAAGTTTAATAACTATGAATTTTATTTCAGGATAGTAAAGGGAATATAATTCATATTTAAACAGAGTTTTGTGTTTATTTTTTATTATTTTAATATAAATTTATTTATTTTAGTTGGAGGCTAATTACAAAATTATATTGGTTTTGCCATACATCAACATGAATCTGCCACGGTTGTACACATGTTCCCCATCCTGAACCCCCCTCCCACCTCTCTCCCAATACCATCCCTCTGGGTCATTCCAGTGCACGAGCCCTGAGCATCCTGTACCATGCATCGAACCTGGACTGGCAATTCATTTTGCATATGATATACATTTTTCAATGTCATTCTCCCAAATCATCCCACCTTCACCCTTCCCACAGAGTCCAAAAGACTGTTCTATACATCTGTGTCTCTTTNCCTCCCAATACCATCCCTCTGGATGCTCTGAGCATCCTGAGCATCCTGTACCATGCATCGAACCTGGACTGGCAATTCATTTTGCATATGACATACATTTTTCAATGTCATTCTCCCAAATCACCCCACCTTCACCCTTCCCACAGAGTCCAAAAGACTGTTCTATACATCTGTGTCTCTTTTGCTGTCTCACATACATGGTTATTGTTACCATCTTTCTAAATTCCATATATATGCATTAGTATACTGTATTGGTGTTTTTCTTTCTGGCTTACTCACTCTATATAATAGGCTCCAGTTTCATCCACATCATTAAAACTGATTCAAAT
Organism: Oreotragus oreotragus; assembly: GCA_006410675.1. NCBI lineage: Eukaryota > Metazoa > Chordata > Mammalia > Artiodactyla > Bovidae > Oreotragus > Oreotragus oreotragus. Next base: position 113,822 of record SJYX01000671.1, on the reverse strand, counting down.
GTATTCTTTTTAATGGCTGAGTAATACTCCATTGTGTATATGTACCACTGCTTTCTTATCCATTCATCTACTGATGGACATCTAGGTTGCTTCCGTGTCCTGGCTATTATAAACAGTGCTGAGATGAACATTGGGATACATATGTCTCTTTCACTTCTGGTTTCCTCAGTGTGTATGCCCAGCAGTGCATTGCTGGGTCATATGGCAGTTCTATTTCCAGTTTTTTAAGGAATCTCCACCCTGTTCTCCATAGTGGCTGTACTAGTTTGCATTCCCAACAACAGTGTAAGAGGGTTCCCTTTACTCCACATCCTCTCCAGCATTTATTGCTTGTAGACTTTTGGATAGCAGTCATTCTGACTGGGGTAAATGTTTAAATATGAAATCAATGTGCTATAAATTTAAGCATTTCATTTGAGTTCTTTTCTGTATTTTTTTTAAAGTCATCACAAAATGTGTTAAATGGAAGTACAAATAAAAAGATCTTCTGGATATGTGTTTAGGAGGTATGGTTATTAAGATTTGAGACTGAATAACTTCATGGATGACATCTGCTCTAAACAGGCTAAATGAGTATTTCACTCTTATTTTCAGGAGGTAGCCCTTTCATTCCAGAGCAACTTTTATGCTCTGTACTCCATCTCAGTTTTAGGTTTCTTTCTTAATTAGCACTAAAGAGTTATTAGTTTATATCAGATCAACTTATTATGGGGAGACATATAAGTTTGTTTTTTTTTTTATAGTTTAACAGAACTATTAATTCCATATTTTTCTAGAAGGTAAATTTGTTGATTGCAGTGTTAAATAAATAAATATATACACACATAAATATATATTATATATAAATATTCTATATATTGAGATTTCTTCAAGAAAATTAGAGATTCCAAGGGGATATTTCATGCAAAGATGGGCTCAATAAAGGACAGAATTGAAGTGTACCTAAAAGATGCAGAAGATATTAAGAAGAGATGGCAAGAATACACAGAAGAACTATACAAAAAAGATCTTCAAGACCCAGATAATCACAATGGTGTGATTACTCACCTAGAGCCAGGCATCCTGGAATGTGAAGTCAAGTGGGCCTTAGGAAGTATCACTACAAACATAGCTAGTGGAGGTGATGAAATTCCAATTGAGCTATTTCATATCCTGAAGGATGATGCTGTGAAAATGCTGCAAGAAAAATCAGCAGTGGCCACAGGACTGGAAAAGGTCAGCTTTCATTCAAATCCCAAAGAAAGGAAATGTCAAAAATGCTCAAACTACTGAACAATTGCATTCATCTCACACGCTAGTAAAATAATGCTCAAGATTCTCCAAGCCAAGCTTCAGCAATACGTGAATCGTGAACTTCCAGATGTTCAAGACAGTTTTAGAAAAGTGAGAAGAACAGAGATCAAATTGTCAACATCTGCTGGATCATCGAAAAAGCAAGAGAGTTCCAGAAAAACTTCATTTCTACTTTCTTGACTATCCCAAAGCCTTTGACTGTGTGGATCACAATAAACTGGAAAGTTCTTTAAGAGATGGGAATACCAACCACCTGACTTGCCTCCTGAGAAACCTATATGAAGGTCAGGAAACAACTGTTAGAACTGGACATGGAAGAACAAACTGGTTCCAAATAGGAAAAGGAGTACGTCAAGGCTGTATGTTGTCACCCTGCTTATTTAACTTATATGCATAATACATCATGAGAATTGCTGGGCTGGAAGAAACACAAGCTGGAATCAAGATTGCTGGGAGAAATATCAATAACCTCAGATATGCAGATGACACCACCCTTATGGCAGAAAGTGAAGAACTAAAGAGCTTCTTGATGAAAGTGAAAGAGGAGAGTGAAACAATTAACTTAAAGCTCAACATTCAGAAAACCAAGATTATGGCATCTGGTCCTATCACATCATGGCAAATAGATGGGGAAACAGTGGAAACAGTGACTGACTTTATTTTTCTGGGCTCCAAAATTACTGCAAATGGTGATTGCAGTCATGAAATTAAAAGACACTTACTCCTTGGAGGGAAAGTTATGACCAACCTAAACAGCATATTAAAAAGCAGAGACATTGCCTTGGCAACAAAGGTCCATTTAGTCAAAACTGTGGTTTTTCCAGTAGTCATGTATGGATGTGAGAGTTGAATTATAAAGAAAGCTGAGTGCTAAAGAATTGTTGCTTTTGTAATGTGGTGTTGGAGAAGACTCTTGAGAGTCCCTTGGACTGTGAGGAAATCCAACCAATCCATCCTAAAGGAGATCAGTCCTGGGTGTTCATTGGAAGGACCAATGTTGAAGCTGAAAGTCCAATATTTTTTCCACCTGATGCGAAGAGCTGACTCATTTGAAAAGACTTTGATGTTGGAAAAGATTGAAAGCATGAGGAGAAGGGGACAACAGAGGATGAGATGGTTGGATGGCATCACTGACTCAATGGTCATGAGTTTGGGTAAACTCTGGGTTTTGGTGATGGAAAGGGAAGCCTGGTGTGTTGTGGTTCATGGGATCGCAAATTGTCAGACATGACTAAGTGACTGAAATGTAACTGTAACTGTATTCTATATATATTATTTTGTTTTCCCTCCATCATTGTCTTCAAACATAAATTTACCATTTTTTTCTTTTCCTGCCACATATTTGCATACAGGATGGTTATCCTTGGTTCCCTGAAAATTTGTACATAAATTAGTGCATTAAGTTTAAATTATTTTGTTCAAATTCTTACATCTTATTGCCCATCACCAGCTTGATTTGAAGAATTTTTAATAGAATGGATAACAATCTGGCCTTTCACCTTTTTCCCTTCTCTATAACGTTGTCTTTCTCTTACTATAAAAGCATCTAGGGAAGTGTGTCAGTTTTTTCAGAATGCATAAACCAAACTTCCATAGCCATGGGGACATATAAACAACAGAAATTACTTTTTCACCTTTCTGGAGGCTACAAGTGCAAGATGATGGTGTAGAGAGATTCAGGGTCTGGTGAGTGCCTAGTTCATAAGTGGCTATCTTTTCACTGTCACAAGGGACATGGGAGCTCTCTGGGTTTTTAACACTAACACCCTCATGACCTAACTACCTCCCAAAGCTCCTACCTGCCAAATATCATCCCATTAGGAGTTAGGATTTCAAAATATTAATTTGATGCAGACACAAACAATCATTCCATAACAGAGAGAGAAGATGGAGGAAAAATAAACTGTTGATTTGCCTAATTAGTGCTCTTAAAGTCATTTCCTGTGCATGACAGTATATGTGCATTCTTCTGTATGCCTTTAATACAACGGATTGTGAAAATAGAAATCCCTACAAGAAAGGGATGCTGATAAATTATTTTCATGTTTAACATCTGTCTCTTCAATGTGCAGTTGGTTTGCCCCACATATCTACTGGTCCATGGGAAAAAGAAAATAGGTGAGAGTTATTTGGGGTTGTAGAAGAACTTCTACTGCACTAGGATTTACAGTTCTTAACACTGGTCTTGGATTTCTCTATTTTCTGCTTCCATAAATGGTATTAGTTTCATGAAGCAGTAAGTGGATTCTATAAACTCTTAAAAGTAATGACGGGGACTTCCCTGGTGGTTCAGTGGTGAAGACTCTGTGCTTATACTGCAGGGGAAATGGATTTGATCCCTGTCAGTTAAGTAAGAATGCATATGCTACATGGCCAGAAAAGAAAAAAAGGAAAAAAAAAAAAAAGGAGAAAGAAATAAATAGTCAAACATATATATTGACCCCTTGATTTTGCTTCAGGAAAATTACCAGGCCAATCTCTCCATTACTCCTGTGTGTGTGTGTGTGTGTGTGTGTGTGTGTGTACTTCTTCAGTAGCTCCTTTTTTTTTTTTTTTCTTTTTTTCTTTTCTGGCCATGTAGCATATGCATTCTTACTTAACTGACAGGGATCAAATCCATTTCCCCTGCAGTATAAGCACAGAGTCTTCACCACTGAACCACCAGGGAAGTCCCCGTCATTACTTTTAAGAGTTTATAGAATCCACTTACTGCTTCATGAAACTAATACCATTTATGGAAGCAGAAAATAGAGAAATCCAAGACCAGTGTTAAGAACTGTAAATCCTAGTGCAGTAGAAGTTCTTCTACAACCCCAAATAACTCTCACCTATTTTCTTTTTCCCATGGACCAGTAGATATGTGGGGCAAACCAACTGCACATNATGGAATTCTCCAGGCAAGAATACAGGACTGGCTAGTCATTCCCTTAGATGGCCTCAGTTCAGTTCAGCTCAGTTGCTCAGTTGTGTCCGACTCTTTGCGACCCATAACTCACAGCACACCAGGCCTCCCTGTCCATCACCAAATCCCAGAGTTCAGTCAAACTAATGTCAATCAAGTTGGTGATGCCATCCAGCCATCACATCCTCTGTTGTCCCCTTCTCCTGCTGCCCCCAAATCCGCTGAGCATCGGGGTCTTTTCCAATGAGTCAACTCTTCACATGAGATGGCCAAAATACTGGAGTTTCAGCTTCAGCCTCAGTCCTTCCAATGAACAGCCAAGACTAATCTCCTTTAGGATGCACTGGTTGGGTCTCCTTGCAGTCCAAGAGATTCTCAAGAGTCTTCTCCATAGTTCAAAAGCATCAATTCTTCGGGACTTAGCTTTCTTCACAGTTCAACTCTCACATTCATAAATGACCACTGGAAAAACCATAGCCTTGACTAGACGGACTTTTTTGGGAAAGTAATATCTCTGCTTTTCAATATGCTATCTAGGTTGGTCATAGCTTCCCTCCCAAGGAGTAAGTGTCTTTTCATTTCATGGCTACAGTCACCATCCGCAGTGATTTTGGAGCCCAAAAAAATAAAGTCTGACACTGTTTACACTGTTTCCCCATCTATTTCCCATGAAGTCATGGGACCAGATGCCATGATCTTCGTTTTCTGAATGTTGAGCTTTAAGCCAGCTTTTTCACTCTCCTCTTTCACTTTCATCAAGAGGCTCTTGAGTTCTTCACTTTCGGCCTTAAGGGTGGTGTCATCTACATATCTGAGGTTATTGATATTTCTCCTGGCAATCTTGATTCCAGCTTGTGTTTCTTCCAGTCCAGCGTTTCTCATGATGTACTCTGCATATAAGTTAAGTAAGCAGGGTAACAATATACAGCCTTGACGTGTCCTTTTCCTATTTGAAATCAGTCTATTGTTCCATGTCCAGTTCTAATTGTTACTTTCTGACCTTCATATAGGTTTCTCAAGAGGCAGGTCAGGTGGTCTGGTATTTCCATCTCTTAAAGAATTTTCCACAGCTTATTGTGATCCACACAGTCAAAGGCTTTGGTATAGTCAATAAAGCAGAAATGAAGTTTTTCTGGAATTCTCTTGCTTTTTCAATGTTCCAACGGATGTTGGCAATTTGATCTTTGGTTCCTCTCACTTTTCTAAAACCAGATTGAACATCTGGAAATACAGTTCACATACTGTTGAAACCTGGCTTGAAGAATTTTGAGCATTATTTTACTAGCGTGTGAGTTGAGTGCAATTGTGTGGTAGTTTGAGCATTCTTTGGCATTGCCTTTCTTTGAGGTTGTAATGAAAACTGACTTTTCCAGTCCTGTGGCCACTGCTGAGTTTTCCAAATTTGCTGGCATACTGAGTGTAGCACTTTCACAGCATCATCTTTCAAGATTTGAAATAGCTCAACTGGAATTTCATCACCTCCACTAGCTTTGTTCGTAGTGATGCTTTCTAAGGCCCACTTGACTTCACATTCCACAATGTCTGGCTCTAGGTGAGTGATCACACCATCGTGATTATCTGGGTCATGAAGCTCTTTTTTGTACAGTTCTTCTGTGTATTCTTGCCACATCTTCTTAATATCTTCTGCTTTTGTTAGATCCATAATATTTCTGTCCTTTATCGAGCCCATCTTTGCATGAAATGTTCCCTTGGTATCTCTAATTTTCTTGAAGAGATCTCTAGTCTTTCCCATTCTGTTGTTTTCCTCTATTTCTTTACATTGATCGCTAAAGAAGGCTTTCTTATCTCTCCTTGCTATTCTTTGGAAATCTGCATTCAGATGCTTATACCCTTCCTTTTCTCCTTTGATTTTCGTTTCTCTTATTTTCACAGCTAGACGTGCTAAAAGAGCTTCCCAGGCGAAGCTAGTGGTAAAGAACCCACCTAATAATGCAGAAGAACTGGGTTTGATCCTGGTTTGGGAAGATCCATTGGAGGAAGAGATGGCAACCCAATCCGACATTGTTGCCTAGATCCCATGGATAGAGGAGCCTAGTGGGCTACAGTCTATAGGGTCGCAAAAAGCTGAACATGACTGAAGCAACTTAGCATGCAGTCATGCAACAGGTGTTAGAAACTAAATAAATACAAAAAAAAAACAAAAAACCTTTTCCTATGGGCTCACAAGAGAGTATTAAGAAGAGTGCTCAGGAAATTTGTAAACACAGGTACTAAAATTTTAAACATAGCTACTAGTAAAAATTAAATAATATAAACATATGCTACTGCTACTGCTAAGTCACTTCAGTTGTGTCCGACTCTGTGCAACCCCACAGACGGTAACCACCAGGCTCCCCCGTCCCTGGGATTCTCCAGGCAAGAACACTGGAGTGGGCAAACATATAAATAAGTAAATATTCAAAATACATCATTTATAATTATTTTATCATGTGTTGCTGTCGTTCACTCTGAATGATGTCCAATTCTTTGTGACCCCACGGACTGCAGCACACCAGGCTTTCCTGTCTTTGACTACCTCCTGAAATTTACTCAAAGTCATGTCCATTGAGTCAGTGATGCTATCTAACCATCTCATCCTCTGCCACCCCTTTCTCCTTTTGCCTTCAATCTTTTCCAGCTTAAGGGTCATTTCCAAAGAATTGGCTCTTCACATCAGATGGCCAAAGTTTTGGAGCTTCAGCATCAGTCCTTCCAAGCCAAGTAATACTCAGTGTTGATTTCTTTTAGAATTGACTGGTAATTACATGTTGCTTTTATATAATTCTTGAGGCTATTTAAATATTAACAATATTTATTTGTGTGATAAAGTCTGTATTAAAATCTGTATGGTGAAAATACCATATAAAATGGTGCTCCTGAGTATTTCTTTCCATCTCCATTTTCAATGACATCTGGTTAGTAGCTTGAAATTGGCTATGGTATTATTTACACTGTGAAACTGGCAAATCTACAAATCAGAGTTTTCCAACCCTCTCCACAGAGTATTATCAGCACAGCACTCTCAGAAACCATGCCTGTTCATTATAGATCATCAGGATATGCAAATCCTATGTATTGTGCTAGTCATTAACCAAGAGTTAATGCAGATAACTATGAGTTAAAAAAGGTAATGGCTATAAAACTATTCAAAAAATTCTAATGATTAACTATACAAAACTGATCACCCCTTATATATATATATATTTGTATAAAATCAGTACTTGTTAATGACTGTACATAGCAGGTCAAATTTTTCACTAACTTATTGAATTCATTTTGCAACCAGTGTTTCCAGGAATCATTAAAAAACAATGTTGCATAAAATTAAATTTCAATGGATGAATTACCGATCTAGTTCACCCTTATGCATTTGTAAACAACTGGTTAGGTTATGAATTTTGAAAACTGTCAAGCTAAAAGTTTCTTGAACATGTTGCATAGTTCATATTTTTAGATGTTTAATTAATCATCTGTGTGCTCTATCAGATCCACATTTTCTTTATGAAAGAAAAGGACCCTCACTTCGTCTGAAGGTATATTGTCAGCCAGATACACCTAGCACATCTTTTCAGCCTCAGTTTTGAATAGGCTTCTTAAAAACTATTTCCTATCCAGCTTCTTAAGCAGCATAAAGATAAGTATGGATATAATTTCATAGACATCCGATCACAATAAATGCATATATTCCTTTATCTAACAGGTACTGTAGTTTCATAAAAAACTAATTTACTAAAACAGTATTATCATTTGCTCTCCCAAAATAACACTGATAATTTTTACATGATCAAAAATGATATTAAATTCAAATTAAGTCCACATTTGACTTTGTCACAGCAATAATTTTGATGAAAGTTCACTATATCTTTCTCATTTTCAACATATGAGTTGTGGTGTTGAAATAGTATTTGAGATCTTTATTATATGTTAATTATTTGCTTTTCTTAAAATATCTGTCTTACTCTCTTTTCATTAAAACCAATGAAATAATTAGGCTTCCCTGATGGCTCAGGTGGTAAGGAATCTGACTGCAATGTGGGAGACCCAGGTTTGATCCTTGGGTTAGGAAGATCTCCTAGTGAAGCAAATGGCAACCCACTATAATATTCTTACCTGGAAAATTCCATGGACAAGGAGCCCAGTAGGCTACAGTCCAATGGGTAACCAAAAGTTGGACACCACTGAGTGACTAACACTTTCAAGAAATTATCACATCTCCATTTCACTTAGTCTTCTCTGGTAGCTCAGCTAGTAAAGAATTCACCTGCAATGCAGGAGACCCCAGTTCAGTTGCTGGGTCAGGAAAATCTGCTGAAAAATTATAGGCTACCCACTTCAGTATTCTTGGGCTTTCCTGATGGCTCAGCTGGAAAAGAATCCACCTGCATCGTGAGAGACCTGGGTTCTATCCCTGGGTTGGAAAGATCCCCTGGAGAAGGGAACAACTACCCACTCCAATATTCTGGCTTGGACAATTCCAGGGACTGTATAGTCCATGGAGTCTCACCCAGTTTGACACGACTGAGTGACTTTCATACACATTTCACTTTGGCTTTTGGGAAGCTAAATGTAAAATACGGTTAATTTAAACAATTCTATAATCTATTTAAAGCCGTGTTTTTCTATAATTCTTAACATTCAATATTTATATATTCCCTTGTGCTAATAGTTTATTTCTATTTAGAAATTTACTATTTTTTTTCTTGCCCTTAGTATACTCATAATCTTGGGGAAAGAGACAGTATACTAAGGTAAATTATTAGGTAAAATTATACAAACTTGTATGTTCCAATTTTTTATACTAAAACAGGGTAAAATAAATCAAGAAGTCAAGCTAAATAAAAGAAAAACTCAATAAACATTTGAGCATGTGTTTTAGTTCACCAGGTTATGCCTATATGTGTTATTGGCTAGGAAAATCACACAGATAGATAAACAAAAGTGAAACTATAACTAAAAAAATTTTTATTTTCACTTTTGCAAATGACATTTGAAACAAAAATAGAGTATATATTCACAAAATAATTACCACATAGCAATGTATATGATTTTACAATTATGAATATAGCCCTCTGAAGTACACTTTATTTATTTATTTGTATTTGTATTTTTTTTAATTTTATTTTTACTTTATTTTACTTTGCAGTACTGTAAACATACATTTGGCATACATTGACATGAATCTGCCACAGGTGTACATGAATTCCCAAACATGAACCACCCCCTCCAACTCCCACCCCTCATCATCCCTCTGGATCATCCCCATGCACCAGGCCCAAGCATCCTGCATCCTGCATCAAACATATACTGGCGATTCCTTTCTTACATGATAGTATACATATTTCAATGCTATTCTCTCAAATCATCCCACCCTCTTCCTCTCCCTCTACCTCA
>SJYX01000671.1:80270-94092 GCA_006410675.1 Oreotragus oreotragus | reverse complement strand
AAAAAAAAAAAAAGGAAATCAAACAGCTGGCACAAAAATTTTCACCCTGACATAAATACTAGTAGGCAATAAGACTTCTACAGAAATCTGAAGAAATAAGTGATCACATGTTGTGAACCCCAAAATGATACAACCAGTCAAACATCCTATCTTGAAGGAAAGCAGCATAAAGATTTTCATAGATCAAGGAGCCAGAAATAAAAGATTCTTCTAGAATAAACTACTTAGACTTCTGGGCTAAAATATTGAATAAAAATGCATTTAGTTTTTTTTTTTTTTGCTTTTGAATTTTCATACTATAAGTATATAGATACAAATCTAAATATATTTAAAGAATTGATTTCATTTTTTAACTCTGGAAATTTTAAAACATATTGTTTTAAATTAAAGGTTTGACTGAGTAATATTCCATTATATACCATTTTGAAGTTCTATATCCATTTTGGAGTAATGTTGACTCCTTTCCTAGTGAAGTCCCAGGGCTTTCTGGTAAACTTTGACATAAGTACAAAATTATATGCATTTAAATTAAGAGTTTCTCTAAAAGCAGAGATTAAGGCAAACACTTGGGTGTAGGCAACCTATTTGGGGGATGATATAAGGAAATAAGAAAAAATGATTCTGAGAGAGTAAAAGAAGGAGGCACAAATGTGTATTAGTGATTCAGAAGCCACTGTGAAGAATGTGACTCTATGTACAATACACTGCAGACTTGTCCCTCTCAGGATTAAAAAAAAATGAATATTTTCCCACTGACTAACTTCCTCCATTCATTGAGAATAAGTAACCTTCTCTGGAAGACAGTAGCTTCTAATTCCCCAGTTGTCCTATTTGTGGGCTGAGTGACAAAAAAAAAAAAAGTCTTCAAAATACAACAGTGAGAAACTAGGCATAACTTGAGATGAGGTGTTTTAGCATACCCTAGAACTGTCTAACACAGCAGAGAGAGATTAAAGATATGGCCAGTAGGCATGTTGTCAGGACACCAAAAGATTATGCTATAGTTCACTACCTAGACCCCTCACAGCCACTCATATCTCACATTGAATCAACTCTATCACTAACTTTCTCTTTTAGTCAAGAGGGAGTAACAACAATCATATTTATCAGCCTATTTGAAAAGAAGAAAAACTAAAAACAAACAAACAAAAATAGACAAACTATGAAGCAATAACATTCAAGGCATTTAACTTAATCAGGCAACAAAGGATGACGATCCATGAGATACTGAAGAGGTGAGATTTTTCAACCATCACAGATCACCAGCTGGAGAAAATTTCCAGGCCATAGCACAAGGGGGAACCCAGGTAGAATCCAGAACATACCTTGAACTCATTCGAAGGAGTTGAGATCCTAAAGAAGCCAAGACAGCCAACATTCACAGGTAAGGGTAATGGAGAAGAGAGATACACACAGAACAATGACTCCACAGACCTGTCAAGTTTCACTCAAGTGTTCACTTCAATGCTGCATATGAGGAAATTGCTAGAGACCAGGGCATTCAGTATAAATATAATGGGGACAACCACAATAAAAATTTTGAGGGTATCACTCATCTCTGAATTTCTTTCAGAGACCAGTATTACTTCTGACTTAATCTTTTGGTTAAAGGGTAGAATGGCAGGCACATCACTTGGCCTATCTACTGAGCCACTTGGGAATCCCACCTCCATGTGTCAGTAAACACTGTAGCTCATTGTGAAACAATGAACTTTGTTGTTATACTTCATTATTTCCATTAGAATATTATTCTAACTCTTCTCTTACACGCAAATGCAGTCATCTGTCTTGTACCATTCTGGAATATTCCATCCCCCTTGAAATGAAGAAGCACAGTTCTAAACAACTTTTCCTACTGTCAGCTATGCTACAGAGAACAGTTATTCCTGACCTTAATGATTTCAGTGCCCTCTCTACAGGGCAGTCTTTATTGCTTTTGTGTAATCAGTGTCCTCTGGGACTTGGTGAAGGACACAGTCAGATAATGAGATCTCTAGTCTTATGTAAAAAATCTATTATTTAAAGCCTCTTCCCTGCATTTCTTATCCCCTTTCCCAGTACTCTGCAAGGCTGAAATTGATATGCTCTTATTTCATATAGACCATTGTTTAAAATCTTCAAGCAGCCATCCTAATAGTATATTCAGACTAATTCCAGGTGTCCTTGACAAGATGTCAAAACTTGACTAGATGTCAAAACTTAACTAATGGGAAAGTGAGAGGCTTCTCAGTTGGCTCAATGGTAAAGAATTAGCTTACCAATGCAGGAGATGTAGGAAACATGGATTCAATTTCTGGGTTGGGAAGATCCCCTAGAGGAGGAAATGACAACCCACTCCATTATTTTTGCTTGGAAAATCCCATGGACAGAGGAGACTAGCAGGCCACAGTCCATGGTGTTGCAAAGAGTCAGACATGACTTAGCAACTGAGCATGCACACGATGGGAAACAGAGAACAGCCATAAACCCAGTTTTCTTCAGTTATATTTTTCACCTCCTTCCGGCCCCAAAACTAAAAGATCCACTCTCACAAATATCTCATTTATCCTCGCTGGTACATAATGTCAGGCCCTTCAATATTTTTCTATAAATAAGCAGCCAGAATCCCCAGGAGAGAGTATGCTTTTCAGCTAGAGCCTTGCTGAGATCTAAACCTAGTTACTCATCATGAGACAATGGTGAGTGTAGGCATCGGTCATGAGTAAGACAAGTATTCTGTTTAAGAGGAATGCTCCAGGTGAGGTTTCTCTAAGATCTCCAGGCAGGAGAGGATGCTGTCTTCCAGCAAGAGGTGTGCACTACATGTGCTAGCCCTGAGCACTTAAGGGAATCAGTGGGTTCAATTGTCCATATACAGCCATACAAGTATCTCACTCATTCTCTATTGGGCCCTGGTTTTATCATGGGAAATCTATCAAGTCTGTATACTGTTTGCTTTATTATTCTTTTACTTTTACAGTTAAATCTGTGGCCTGATTTGTAGAAGTTTAGACAGTGGCTATGAAACTTGAAGGCCTCAATAAAAGATGCCACATAAGCCTTTTGGCTTCCACAGCAGGTAGTAAGTGCCACATAAGTTTTTTTTTATTTAGAAACAAACCAACTTTATTAATTTTTTCTTTCTTTGTCACACTGTGTAGCATGTGGGATCTTAGCTCCCCAACCAGGTATCGAATCTACACCTTCTGCATTGGAAGTGCAGAGTCTTAACCTCTGACCCATCAGGGAAGCCCCCAGAAAACAGCCAGCTTCTAAATCTTCATCATTACTCTTGTGTCAGGGAATGTTTAACAGGAGAATTCCTATGTGCTGTTTCTCACAAATCCTTTGTTTCTTTTTAAGCGGAACAGCATGCTGCTCCCAGGAACTGGGGTCATCGTGTGAGACAGGCTTGAATTTCCTTAAGTAAACATACTCTATGACAAAACTGCTTAGTCTCGATCCCCTTTCTTGAGATATGGATTGTCTCCTGACCTTGTGACCATCAGTATCCCTTGTTCCCTTGGTAACGGTTACTGTACATTTGGTTTTCTGATCTTTATCATTGACAAAAGAAACTTTTTGTACTCCAGCCTATATATACTAACAGAAAAATCGTTAAATCACCTTTACTCCATCAGAGCTTGGGTCCCCTTGTCTTTCTTTCTTTCTTTCTTTCTCTCTCTCTTTCTTTCTTTAGCTCTCTCTCTCTCCTCAACTGATTCCTTGGAGTTCAGAGACCCGTCTTGCTCACTCTCTTGCCTGGACTTCTAAGACTCTCTCGAAAAGGCACCCTGTGCCTTCACCCCGCCTCAAGAGGGCGTCTGGTGCCTTCGTGAGAGACGCAAGTCCTGTGTCAAAGACTATTGGTTTTCTGCTGTAAACTGGGGAATATCAGTCTCTTTCTCTCTTTCACTTTCTTATTGTTGCCTCCGGACAGCCAGGTCCCAGTCCATTAAAGGACCCCAACACTCTTGCCTTCATTCTATTTAAAGACTAGAATGAAATTGTAGTTCAATCATTCCCCTTTATCTGTGTCTCATCCCAGTCACTCATAAGTGACCATCTCAGGGCCACAGTGTTATGATAAACCCTACGACACCATCTTCTACTTCCTACCAGCAATGAGATGCTGTGGTCAATTGACAGCTGAGTGTCCCAAACTGAGGGTCTGCTTTCAAGGGCCACTTCTGCTACAATTCACTTAGTTGAGGAACTGCCTGAAAACAGAAAGTGTCAACTCTTTCTGAAGAATTTTGTCCTGACAAGCAAATGCTTAAAGTAGAAAGTGTTAATGTTACTTGGTGAAAGGTGAATGATAGTATTTATTACCTCAATATTCTGTTGTCTTTTAAATTCATATATTTTTCTTTTCTTCTTTCTAAACTACTATTGCCCTGTTAACTCCCCTTAGTTGGGTCATAATATAATCATCTTATTTGTATTATTTTACCTTTCAAACATTTTCTAAACATCACTTTTATTTTTATATATGTTTTAGAATTAAGTGTCATATTCTGAAGAAGAGGGTTTATCAGTGGACTTCTCGTGAATATAAGAACATATTAAAGATTATGTATTCAAGTAATAATAATACAATTACAGTAAATAATGAAAGCATGTTTATTCTTCACCCATTCAAATTTATTAATGTCATGAATGTAAAGTAAATATAAATATATTTTAGCTTATGATGGATGAAGGCATATCTCTTTTTAATGCATGTATCTTTGCTTATATTTTAATAAAATGAAGAGGTTCAAAATAACTTTTCTGTTTTACAAAATAGATGTACTCTATTATCTAGGAATGCCTGAAACAAAAAAAATATATATATATAATCCCATTGAATAAACTCAATTTTACTCTACAACAAGAAAAAAGTACTACATCAGGAAATCTTTATACACCAATGGCAAATTCTCTGAGTTTTTGTACAAAAATATTAAATGAGATGATACATATTTTTCTAAATTTATCCAGTAATATGCATGTGATTATCACATGAATATGAATCTGTCTATTAAACTTGCTACTATTTTAGATTCTGTAATTAAAAAGTATATATATACATACTTACTTATTGGAAAACATATTTAAAGACAAATACATATATTATATATTAATACATATGCTTGGAGCACTTTAAAACTAAAACAAAATTTTATATCTTTTTCTAAAATTATTTCTAATATTTAGCATTTCTAGATGAAAGTTGAATGTAAACCAATAAAATGAACTAACATAGGATTGGGATATTATTTAAACTTGTAAAAATCCCAGACTCCTCAGCAAAAATTATCCAATATTGTAAAAATCCTCTTTTCCCAGCCTTAGTACTCTAGTTCATATTTAATTCAGCTTGCTAAACAGAGATGAGAAAGAGAGTGTACCATTCTGTTGTAATAACATCTAATACAATCTGGTCGCAAAGGTGGGTATCCATATAAGTATATTGTCTGCAGTGTCACTTCATCAAATGGGACCATTTAGCTTTCCTTTGACCTGATTTGGCACATTTTTACATGGGATTCTCTCATATAGAATTGGATCTACTTGTTAAAAGATTAGCGAGGGAATGTATGATGTCTCAAAGGTCATCAGATACCATCAGAGGCCCCAACAAGTCATAATTAACTTGGTGTTTAAAGAAGAGAACAAAAGGGTCACCAATAACACATTCTGGGCAGGCAGCCAGGACACTACCATGGGAGTCATGATGTCTAAATGTAAATTGAGTAGGCAGGACCTGTGATGTGTACTGATCAGAAGCAAGGCAGCGATTAACATGGCAAGAAAAAACATTTTAATAAGGTGAGCAGATGTCTTGGAAAGCCTGGAACATTAGCCTTCAGCTTAATGTCTACAGCATATATATTCTCAAATAGGCATGACCCTGTTCTAGAATCCACTCCTATCATAAGTCCATAACTAGCTTGAGCCTAAGGGTGAAGAGGAAATTAGTGTTCCCCAGAGCCAACATGAAATTGGAAGGATAATGAGACTCAGAGACAACAAAAATAAAATAAAACTCGTAGATCAAATTATTTGTGATTCTGAAGGCCAAAAAAAAGAAAGAAAGAAAGACAAAAAAAATTCCTCCCAACCAGAGAACATTTTACTCCATTTAAACTTTTACTAGAAACAAGCTATAATTTAAAAAGAAATTTTACAAAATTCAACTTAATGTAGGCTCCTATTTTTTTTTTCCAAAAGACTACCCTCTGCAGTCTCCAGTATACTTTAAGTTTCTTTGAAAGTCTTCAAAACAGGCAGAATGGAGTCAGTTGTTACTACTTGATAAGCATAGAAAAACAGATTTTGTCTAATTTTATTTTTCCCCTTATTTTGGCATTTTTGGTACTTTTTCCTTTTGGTGTCTTTCTCTTGTACCCCTTCATCTAATCTCTGCACTTGGTTGCTTGTCTAGGGCTAGACTCCCTCCTGATCCTTCATTGAATGACTTGATATTATATCATTATCATGGAGGAAAAGTGTCCACTACTGCATAGACACCTGTCTTGTGTTTTAGCAAAATAACCATGCCAGAGAGCAGCACTGGATGACAAAGAAACTTATATTGAGGTTAACAGTTGTGAGTGTTTTGCATTACACTGAGAACAACACCTTGGACCCAGAGAGTGAAAGTGAAAGTCACCCAGTTCTGTCTAACTCTTTGTGACCCCATGGACTATACAGTCCATGAAATTTGCCAGGCCAGAATACTGGAATGGGTAGCCTCTCCCTTCTCCAAGGATTTCCCAACCCAGGGACTAAACCCAGGTTTCCCACACTGCAAGTGGATTCTTTATGAGCTGAGCCACAAGGCAAGCCCAAGAATACTGGAGTGGGTAGCCTATCCCTTCTCCAGTGGATCTTCCTAACCCAGGAATCAAACCAGAGTCTCCTGCATTGCAAGTAGGTTCTTTATCAACTGAACTATCAGGGAAGCCCTTGGACCCAGAGGCTAGTATCAAAAATCCAAGAATCTTTTGTATAATTTTTCACTGGAGAAAAGTCCTCTTCTAAACTAAGAGCACGACTCCCCTCCTTCTCATTGAACTTTTTTTTTTTAATGTTGAATTTGTTATGATATTGCTTCTGTTGCTTGTAATTTTTTTTTTTTTTTTGGCCAAAAGGCATCTTAGCCCCTTGATCAGGGATCACACCCTCACCCCCTGTTTTAGAAGGTGAAGTCTTAACGACTGGACCACCAGGGAAATTTCTAACCTGTTATTTTTTAATGAAAAATCTCAAACGCATATAAAAGTAAAGAAACTTGGCAAGAATCCCTATGCACTCATCGTTCAGCTTTAGCAATTTTATTTTATTTTTCCAGCTTTAGCAATTTTCAATCCAAAGTCAATCTAGTTTCTTCTACATCAGCACCAAATCCTCTGTCATTTTTTAAAAATTCTGTTTATTAAATTATGTGTTCCATAAATATCTTCACAGAATATTTTCTGTTAATATCAAGGCAATCTATGCTGTTTAACAATAGATTACCTATGTAACTCAATATTTTGTAAAAATAATTATTCTAATTACCTGCAAATATGCACATATTCCCCAGTGGAAAACATACAGGTCATAAAAAACAGCCTAGTTTGAGTTCATTTCAGTTAAGTCAATCAGTCATGTCCTACTCTTTGTGAATCCATGAACCACAGCAAGCCAGGCTTCCTTGTCCATCACCAACTCATGGGGTTTACTCAAACTTATGTCCATTGAGTCGATGCCATGCAACCATCTCAACCTCTGTCATCACCTTCTCCTCCCACCTTCAATCTTTCCCAACATCAGGGTCTTTTCAACAGAATCAGCTCTTTCCATCAGGTAGGTAGCCAAAGCATTGCAGTTTCAGCTTCAACATCAGTCTTTCCAGTGAATATTCAGGACTAATTTCCTGTAGGATTGACTGACTGGATCTCCTTGCTGCCCAAGAGACTCTCAAGAGTCTTCTCCAACAGCACAGTTCAAAAGCATGGATTCTTCAGCGCTCAGCATTTTTTTATAGTCCAACTCTCCTCACATCTATATATGGCTACTGGAAAAACCATAGCCTTTACTAGACTGACCATTGTTGGCAAAGTAATGTCTGTTTTTTAATGTGTTGTCTAGATTGGTCATAGCTTTCTTCTAAGGAGTCTTTTAATTTCTTCTAAGGAGTCTTTTAATTTCATGGCTGCAGTTAATATCTGCAGTGATTTTGGAACCGCCCCTCCCGCCCGCCTCAAATAAAGTCTGCCACTGTTTGCACTGTTTCCCCATTTATTTGACATGAAGTGATGGGACCAGATGCCATGATCTTAGTTTTCTGATTGTTGAACTTTAAGCCAATTATTTCAATCTCCTCTTTCACGTTCATCACGAGGCTTTTTAGTTCCTATTCGCTTTCTGCCAAAAGTGTGGTATTGTCTACATATCTGAGGTTACTGGTATTTCTCCTGGCACTATTGATTCTAGCTTGTGTTTCATCCAGCCAGGTATTACTCATGATGTACTCTGCATATAAGTTAAATAACCAGGGTGACAATATACATCTTTGACATACTACTTTTCCTATTTGGAATCAGTCTGTGGTTCCATGTCAAGCATTAAATGTTGCTTCCTGATCTGCATACAGGTTTCTCAAGAGGCAGGTCAGGTGGTCTGGTATTCCCATCTCTTAAAGAATTTTCAACAGTTTGCAGTGATCCACATAGTCATAAGCTTTGGCATAGTCAATAAAGCAGAAATAGATGTTTTTCTGGAACTCTCTTGCTTTTTCAATGATCCAACAGATGTTGGCAATTTGATCTCGGGTTCCTCTGCCTTTCCAAAAATGAGTTTGAACATCTGGAGGTTCATGGTTCATGTACTGTTGAAGTCTGGCTTGGAAAATTTTGAGCATTATTTACTAGCGTGTCAGATGAGTGCAATTGTGTGGTAGTTTAAGCATTCTTTGGTATTGCCTTTTTTTGGGATTGGAATGAAAACTGAACTTTTCCAGTCCCATGAGGACTGCTGAGATTTCCAAAATTGCTGGCATATTGAAACAGCGCTTTCATAGCATCGTCTTTTAGGATTTGAAATAGCTCAACTGGAATTCCATCACCTCCACTATCTTTGTTCATAGTGATGCTTCCTAAGGCTCACTTGCCTTCACATTTCAGAATGTCTGGCTCTAAGTGAATGATTACACCATCGTGATTATATGGGTCATGAAGATTATTTTTAAATAGCTCTTCTGTGTATTCTGGCCACCTCGTCTTAATATCTTCTGCTTCTTTTAGGTCCATACCATATCTGTCCTTTATTGTGCTCATAGTTGTATGAAATATTCCCTTGGTATCTCTAATTTTCTTGAAGAGATCTCTAGTCTTTTCCATTCTATTGTTTTCCTCTATTTCTTTGCACTGATTACTGAGGAAGGCTTTCTTATCTCTCCTTGGTCTTCATTGGAACTCTACACTCAAATGGGTATATCTTTCCTTTTCTCCTTTGCTTTTCACTTCTCTTCTTTTCACAGCTATTTGTAAGGCCTCCTCAGACGGCCAGTTTGCTTTTTTGCATTTCTTTTTCCTGGGGATTTTCTTGATCCCTGTCTCCTGTACATCTTCACAAACCTCCATCCATAGTTCATCAGGCAGTCTGTCTATCAGATTTAATTCCGTGAATCTATTTCTCACTTCCACTGTATAATCATAAGGGATCTGATTTTGGTCATACCTGAATGGTCTAGAGGTTTCCCCTACTATCTTCAAATTATGTCTGAATTTGGCAATAAGGAGCTCATGATCTGAGCCACAGTCAGCTCCTGGTCTTGTTTTTGCTGACTGTATAGAGCTTCTCCATCTTTGGCTGCAAAGAATATAATTAATCTGATTTCAGTGTTGGCCATCTGGTGATGTCCATGTGTAGAGTCTTCTCTTGTGTTGTTGAAAGGGTGTTTGCTATGACCAGTATGTTCTCTTGGCAAAACTCTATTAGCCTTTGCCCTGCTTCTTTCTGTACTCCAAGGCCAAATGTTTTTGCTGACTGTATAGAGCTTCTCCATCTTTGGCTGCAAAGAATATAATTAATCTGATTTCAGTGTTGGCCATCTGGTGATGTCCATGTGTAGAGTCTTCTCTTGTGTTGTTGAAAGGGTGTTTGCTATGACCAGTATGTTCTCTTGGCAAAACTCTATTAGCCTTTGCCCTGCTTCTTTCTGTACTCCAAGGCCAAATGTCCCCATTACTCCAGGTATCTCTTGACTTCCTACTTTTGCCTTCTTTTTCCCTATAATGAAAATGACATATTCTTTGGATGTTCTAGAAGATCTTGTAGGTCTTCATAGAACTGTTCAACTTCAGCTTCTTCAGCATTACTATTTGGGGCATAGACTTGGATTACGATGATAATGAATGATTTTTCTTGGAAATGAACACAGATCATTCTATCATTTTTGGAATTGCATCCAAGTACTGCATTTCAGACTCATTTGCTGATTATAATGGCTACTCCACTTATTCTAAGGGTTTGTTGCCCACAGTAGTGGATAATAGTCATATGAGTTAAATCAACCCTTTTCAGCCCATTTTAGTTCGCTTATTCCTAAAATGTCAATATGTCAGTGTTTACTCTTGCCATCTCCTCTTTGACCACTTCCAATTTTTCTTGATTCATGGACCTAACATTCCAGGTTCCTATGTGATATTGCTCTTTATAACATCTGATTTTGTTTCTATAACCACTCACATCCACAACTGGGTTTTGTTTTTACTTTGGCTCCATCTCTTCTTTCTGGAGTTATTTCTCCACTGATCTCCTGTAGCATCTTGGACACCTATGACATGGAGAGTTTATCATTCAGTGTTCTAAATTTTTGCCCTTTCATACTGTCCGTGGTGTTCTCAAGGCAAGAATAGTGATGTAGCTTGTAATCTCTTCTCCAATGGACCACGTTTTGTCAGAGCTCTTCACCATGACCTATCTGATCCGTCTTGGGTGGCCCTACACAGCATGGCTCATAATTTCATTTAATAAGACAATGCTGTGGCCCATGGGTTCAGATTGGTTGTTTTTTGTGTGTGTGTGTGATTATGGTTTTAAGTCAGTCTGCCCTCTGATAGAGAAGGATAAGAGGCTTATGGAAGCCTCCTGATGGGAGAAGTGCCATATATACTTGGCTATGTCATAGCCAAGTATACGTGCAGGTTAAATGACAGAACTGCTTGAAAATGGTCTATCAAGACTGTATTAAGTTAGCATAGATCTGCTATTTATCTGCTTGCACCTCTGCATACTTTCTGATGCTCACAGAGGGAAGCATCGTGCAGCTTGTATTAACATTTGGAGCATCCTTCAATGAAGAAATTATTTAATGTTATGTGGTAAATTAGCCCATATTTTGACTCAACACAGAATCTGTAATTCAAATGACAGGAAAGTAAGCAGAGATCACACCCAAGTTTGCATAAAGTAAATGCAGAAGACTCANAACATTTGGAGCATCCTTCAATGAAGAAATTATTTAATGTTATGTGGTAAATTAGCCCATATTTTGACTCAACACAGAATCTGTAATTCAAATGACAGGAAAGTAAGCAGAGATCACACCCAAGTTTGCATAAAGTAAATGCAGAAGACTCAAATATACTCTATTAAACAGTCAACATTATCATGCAGGGGACCTTCCTCCACAGAACTATAATACCATTGTGTTTATTTTTCTTTTGAAATATTGTTCACATGAATTTTTATTAGGGGATTCAAATTTGTTTTTACTTTCTGGAACAATAGTTTGAAATCAGAAACAAAAAAGAAGTAACAA
Source organism: Oreotragus oreotragus (assembly GCA_006410675.1). Taxonomy (NCBI): domain Eukaryota; kingdom Metazoa; phylum Chordata; class Mammalia; order Artiodactyla; family Bovidae; genus Oreotragus; species Oreotragus oreotragus. The sequence continues at coordinate 82,316 of SJYX01000671.1, read as the reverse complement.
AGATTCTTATATGCAAATAGAAAACAATTATGAAAAAGCAAAATGAATGATATGTCTTGAGAAAATGCTAATAAAGACAGAATGAAAGCAAAATCTATCATGATTACAGTAGTTTGACTCAAACATGCCCTAAATTCTCCTGCTTTATCCTATAAATTTAGGTATTATCAAGAAATTATAAAGATCTCCATGTTCCTTGAGAAAGAATAGAGTTGGTGTTATTAGGAACAGTACAAAATGTTAATGACACAAAAATAAAGCAATTAAAATATTGTATTTTGCATTGATTTTTTTCATATTAAACATGTTGACAGTATTATGTAAGATATTTGCTTACAAAAACATTAAAATTAAAAAAAAATTACTTCTATCCTGGATCTGACTATATCAATAGCGTGATTTCAGGTGTTCTAATTTTCCTTAAAGTAACTGGATTTGAGGGCCTGAAGGAAGAATGAGGTATAAGCCAATAAACCATGATGGCAAGATAAGTCCCGATAACACACAGGGGATTAACTCAGCAGCTACCACACTGGAGGAAGATGGCAAATAGCATGAATCCCATAATTTTTAAAATCTTCTCTTAATTTTAGAGAGATGAAAGATGACTTTTCAGTAGGGACAGTTGCTGTGATTTTTATATAAGGACTCTGTTTAAAAAATAATTTGGCTTTCAAAGGACACTATATTTTTCCTTTTGCTGTGCCTTGTTTTATTTCCATCAAATATGTTGGACACAATGTAAAAGACAAACAATAGAAGAAAATAGAGCAGTGTTCTAGATTACAGGGAACTGAGTAATTTTGGCATTTAATTGTAAAGCAATATCTTAATTTATATTTGTTATCATTGTTCAGGGGCTGCGACTGGTGCACTAAATGCAGGTGCCTGTGACCAGTGTACTAAGCGTGGCCGAGAAGAGCTACCCCATGTCCGAGGTCAGAGGCAGAAGCCGGGAGGATACCATGCCCGAAGGGCAGCAGCCAAGAGGAGTTACCCCATGTCTGAGGTCAGGGGAAGCGGCGGAGAGTGCCAGGCTGCGAAGGTGCAGAAACGGCTGAGAGGAGCTACCCCGGTCCAAGGTCAGGTGCAGCAGCTGGGAGGAGCCAACCCACGTCCAAGGATCAGTGGCTAGAGGAGCTAGCCCACGTTGAAAATCAGGAAGGGCGGCGGTGAGGGGATACCCCTCATCCAAGGTAAAGAGAAGCGGCTGCGCTTTGCTGGAGCAGCCGTGAAGAGATATCCCATGCCCAAGGTAAGAGAAACCCAAGTAAGATGATATGTGTTGCAAGAGGGCATCAGAAGGCAGACACACTGAAACTATATTCACAGAAAACTAGTCAATCTAATCACACTAGGATCACAGCCTCATTTAACTCGATGAAACTAAGCCATGCCCGGGGGGCAACCAAAGATGGGTGGGTCATGGTGGAGAGGTCTAACAGAATGTGGTCCACTGGAGAAGGGAATGGCAAACCACTTCAGTATTCTTACCTTGAGAATCCCATAAAGAGTATGAAAATGCAAAATGATAAGATACTGAAACAGGAACTCCCCAGGTCAGTAGGTGCCCAATATGCTACTGGAGATCAGTGGAGAAATAACTCCAGAAAGAATGAAGGGATGGAGCCAAAGGAAAAACAATACCCAGCTGTGGATGTGACTGGTGATAGAAGCAAGGTCCGATGCTGTAAAGAGCAATATTGCATAGGAACCTGGAAGGTCAGGTGATGAATCAAGGCAAATTGGAAATGGTCAAACAAGAGATGGCAAGAGTGAATGTTTACATTCCAGGAGTCAGTAAACTTAAATAGACTGGAATGGGTGAATTTAACTCAGATGACCATTATATCTACTACTGCAGGCAGGAATTCCTCAGAAGAAATGGAGTAGCCATCATGGTCAACAAAAGAGTCCGAAATGCAGTACTTGGATGCAATCTCAAAAACGACAGAATGATCTCTGTTCGTTTCCAAGGCAAACCATTCAATATCACAGTAATCCAAGTCTATGCCCCAATCAGTAATGCTGAAGAAGCTGAAGTTG
>SJYX01000670.1:151933-193285 GCA_006410675.1 Oreotragus oreotragus | reverse complement strand
ATGACCAACCTAGACAGCATATTAAAAAGCAGAGACATTACTTTGCTGACAAGGTCCGTCTAGTCAAAGTTATGGTTTTCCAGTAGTCATATGGATGTGAGAGTTGGACTATAAAGAAAGCTGAGTGCCCAAGAATTGAAGGAAGACAACACCTCAAAAATTTTTCATGCACCATAGCCAAGATTTTAAAAAATTAACCAATATCCAAGAGACAAAATAAATGCCAAAAATACAAGATAAAACACAGAAAACATAAAGAGTCCTATAGAAGATCCATATAATATTATCAGCGTGGGTGCACGCATGCTCAGTTTTATCTTAGTGTTTGCAACACTATAGACTGTAGCCTGTAGGCTCCTATGTTGCTGGGCCTCTTCAGGCAACAGTAGTGGAGTGGGCTTCCATTTCTTCCTCCAGGGGATCTTTCTGACTCAAGAATTGAAACCAAGTCTCCTGCATCTCCTGCAGGCATGCATATATATATATATACATATATATATATATATTTTATCATTGAGCCATCCAAGAAGCCCCATTATCAGACTCATCCATTAAAGGACTNTCCTCCAGGGGATCTTTCTGACTCAAGAATTGAAACCAAGTCTCCTGCATCTCCTGCAGGCATGCATATATATATATACATATATATATATATTTTATCATTGAGCCATCCAAGAAGCCCCATTATCAGACTCATCCATTAAAGGACTGTGATGAATATAACAATAAAAAGATAGATTTCAGAAGAGAAATGGAAATATTAAAAATAATTAAATGGGAACTAATAATGAAAAATATAAATAAAGTTACATCTTAAGACAGGTTGAAGAGCAGATTAGACAAACTAAAGAAAATATAACTAAACTAGACTTTGTATCAGAAGAAAATATTCAAGCTGAATCAGAGAGAGAAATAATGGAAAAATATATATTTTAAAAGTATAATGCATATCAAGAAGACAGCAAAAAATATAGTTACATATAATTGGAATCCTAGAGAAGAAAGATAATAGAGCAAAAATAATACTCGACAAGATGATGGCTGAAAACTTTCCAAAACAGATGAAAAAACACTTTCACAAACTGAAGAGATAATGCAAATGTTACAGATGAGAAAAAAAAAAAAATAGTACCTGGCACATCAAGAACTTTCCAAGAAAAAAAGGAACAAAAGTCAGATAGCTAAATTCTAAACAGAAATACATGAAGCCATAAGATAATGGAATATTTTCAAACTGCAAAGAAAAAAATGAAAATATACCAACCTAGATTCCTATATCTCATAATAATTCTTCAAAAGGGAAAGAGAAAAAAATGAGATGCTCTCAGACCAAAATAGAGATTTCATCACCAGCAGACCTATACTTAAAGAATGCCGTAAGTTTTTCTTTAGGCTAAAATAAAACGATCCCTGATGGAAGCACTGAAATGATGGCAGAAATGAATAATAAGAGCAAAGATAAAAGTGACGGGAAAATCTACATGTATACTGATTGTACACAAGAATATTAATCATGTTTTGTGGAGTTTAACATACATACATATATACATCCATATGTATATATATATACATCCATATGTATGTATTTAAAATATATGACAATGAAACACTCAAAACTCAGAAGGACAGAAAGTATTCAAGTGTTATAAGATGTTTCCATTTCTAAGGTAGTGACAGAAATAATTTAAAATAGAATTTAATATACCAAAGATATTTATAGTAATGTCTTAGAATAAACATTGAGAGAACAATCACAGTAACTGCTGCTTTAAAAGAAGCCAGGAAAAAAAAGGAGTCTAGTATAAGAGAGAGAAAGAGATGACAAACTGGGTTACAGATTTAAATCCAAACATAGTAATTGCACTAAATGTAAATATATTTAACACTATAATTTTTAAAAAGAAAATCAAATAGGATTTAAAAATAACTTTAGGCTGCTTAAAGGGACATAACTTTAAATATAAGGAAACAAAGTTCAAAAGTAAAATAATGGGAAAAATATACAAAGAAAAATGAATCAAAAGCTGTTGTAGTTATATTACTATTGGAAAAGGCAGAAAGGCAGGAAGTATCACTAGAGATAAAACAAGGATATTCTCTCATAATTATACAATACTCTATTAATAGGGAGCTGAATATAAACCAAAGTGTTTGCGCCTAATCAAATAACTTCAAAATACATAGAACAAAATTTGTAATCAAAAGCTGTTGTAGTTATATTACTATTGGAAAAGGCAGAAAGGCAGGAAGTATCACTAGAGATAAAACAAGGATATTCTCTCATAATTATACAATACTCTATTAATAGGGAGCTGAATATAAACCAAAGTGTTTGCGCCTAATCAAATAACTTCAAAATACATAGAACAAAATTTGGCAGAAATAAAATGAGAAAAAAAATTCAACAATTACAGGTGAAAGTTTTAACACACCTTTCTCTGTAAGCAATAAGCAGGGCAAAACAAACAAACAAAAAATCACAGTAAGAATAGGTATGAACAAGATTAATACACTTGACCTATATAGAACTCTGCATTCAAAACTACATTAAAAAAAAAAGCATATGGAATATTTACCAAAATTAACAAGACTCTGGCCCATAAAGCAAATCTTAACAAATTTCAAAACACTAGTGTTACAGAGTGCATTGTCCAGCTAGAGTGGAATAAAGCTAAAATTAATACCCAAAAGACAATTGGAGAATACACAAATATGAGAAATAATCAAAATAGTTTAAAAATACATAGATCAAACAAGAAATCACAATGAAATAAAAACAACTTTGAACCCCACATTATGAAAATAGGATATATCAAGTTTAGAGGGAAGGAAATTTGTCTCTCTAAACAGAGAAGAGGCTGAAAGTGAGGTCTCTACGTACTTATCTACAGATTTTAGAAAGAGTGATTTAAAGCCAAATAAATTAAAAGAAGAAAGTAATACATGGAACAAAGAATGCAACAGAGAACAAATGTAGAACATGGTAAAAAAAAAAAAAAAGGAAAATTTTAGAACTATTACCTAAATAAACTAAGTATCAGTATAATAGAGAAGATACAAATTACCAGTAACAGAAATAATAAGGGGTTTATAATTTCAAATCCTTTAGACCTTAGGAAGATAAGAAGGTATTGCAAACATTATTTCAACAATTTTGAAAATTCAAATGAAATGCACAATTTCCGTTCAATACAAAAATCACTAAATCTGACCAAGAAGAGATAGAAAATCTGAATAGTCCTATATCCGAAAAAAAGATTGACTATAGTTAGGAACCTTCCTCCAAGAGAACACTACACCCAGTGGGCTTCACTGTTGAATCTCTCCAACTACTTGGAGTAGAAGTAACACAAATCATCTATAAGCTGCTCCCTTCAAAAACAGAAAATGGAAACCTCGAAATTTACTTTATGTGGTTGTTTTAACTTTGATACAAAACCTGACAAGGACATTACAAAAAGAGAAAACCACTTTCTTTCATGAATACAGATGCAATCTTAAAATTATTAGTCATTGAATGAAAACTAAGTTAGAATTGTTCTATGAGTATAAGGTTGGTTCAACACTTGAAAATCAATATAATTCATCATGTTCACATAATAAAGGAGAGGAAAATCATATGATTAACTCAATAAATGCAGAAAGTGTGATTGATAAAGAGCAATACCCAGTCACATCAAGAACTCTTAGCACATTGGGGATGGAAGGGAATTATCTTAATCTGGAAAGATAATCTCTAAAAGATAAAACTTACTGTAAATACTGTATTTAATGGTGAATTACTGAGAGATTTCTATTAATACCTGACGATGACGCCCTCCACCCCTATTTCTATCCATCATGGCACAGAAGGTTCTAGTCAATTCTATGAGGTATGGAGAGGTAGAAATAAAACTGTCATATTTCCAGGAGACATAATTTCACATGCATAAAATTTAAAAGGATCTTCAGATATGCTGATAATTTAGCAGTCATTAAACATAAGCTTCTATGGGGTCACACAGAGTCGGACACGACTGAAGTGACTTAGCAGCAAACATAAGCTTAGCATATAGAAACCAACTGGATTTCTACATACCAGACAAAAAATGATTTTTTTTCCTTCTGTAATTCTTTTTCTTTTTTTTTTAAATTTTATTTTATTTTACTTTACAGTACTTTACTGGTTTCCACCACGGGTGTAAAATAGAATGAAAAAAAACTAAAAACTAAGAATATATATTGAATGAAGATGTCCAATACCTACACATAGAGAACTATAAGACATTATTGAGAAATATTAGAGAGACCAAAATAAATGGAAGAATGTATCAGGTGCATGATATATGAAGACTCAATATTTAAATGTCATTTTTATTCATCTATATATGCAAAGCTATCCCAATCAAAATCTCAGGATAATTTTTTTGTGGGAAGAGTCAAATTTGATAGAGAAATACAAACAGCTATTTTTAAAAGCCTCTGATAAGTTGGTTGTTACAAAAGAAAAGATTATAAACTTTATTAGAAACAGATGTCGAACAATATTTGTTCAACATCTTAGACGTTTACTTTACGAGACAAAAAAAACATCACAAGTTAGCACCATTTATAGAACTTTATTCTTTTCATCAGCTCCTCTGCTACCGCCATCATTACTTTTCACCTACAACATTCAATAGTTTTCTATTTAGTGTCTGTAATTCCACCCTTCTGTCTCATCTTAAAACAACTTAATCAAGAATATATCATAGATGGCAGTATCTGCTTTCATCGTGAGGGGCACACTGTCTGATTGCCTGCTTTGTTTGATGTTAGGAGCCACTGATGATCTTGATGATTCTTGACCAACAAACAATCAAATCTATGTTAAGCAAAAAACTGTAGATCTAATTACTAGCTCATAAGAAATAAGGGAAAAAGAGAAAATAACAGGGGAAATGACAACAGGGAAAAATAACGGGGATGCAATACAAAAATACAGATTGTGAGAATCTCCACAAGAATATAACTTCAGTTCACCAACAAATAAATTACAGTGAAAAAAAGGAGATAAAATAAAAACAAAAATAAAAGAAAAATCAATGAATTATCATGTATAAACTTTATTCAGATCTTTAACAATCTGTAGCAAATAATTTATGGATGGTCAAAGAAATTGGAACACTGAATATATGAAAATATAAAGAAATTACTGTTATTTTAGTTGTAATAATGATACTGTGATTATATTTCTATAAAGAGTTCTCAATTTGAGAAATCGATGCTGAATAATTCATGATGGAAATTATATTCCACTTGGGATTTGCTTCAGAATAATCCAGTAGTGTTAGTAGTAGCAGTAGAAGGAGGGAACAGCAAATAGGCTGGATAGTGTTGAAACAAGATTGGCCATGAGTTGATGGTGTTTGAAGCTGGGTGAAGCGCACATGAAGATTCAGTGTTCTAGTTTACTTTCATGTACATTTTAATCTGCAATAAAAAAAAAGTTAAAAAAAAAAAAAAAGCAACAACTTGAAAAATACTGTCACAACATAAGGCTCTGTGATGTTCCTTGAGCTTATTAAGCACATTTCTACCTCAGGGCATCTGCACGCACCGTTCACTCTCTTGGAAAGGCCTTCCTCCAGATGTTCACATTTCTTCCTCCTTTGCCTCTTCCAGGTCTTTTTCTCAAATCACTTTGTCTGTTCGTCTTCATTTGAAGAAGCAATCCCCAACCAACACCAGCACTCCTCTGACCTCCTCCCTTTGTATCTTCTTCTCTGTACTAAGTCTCTTCTGCAAGTCAACTGTGCATTTTACTTACTTATCTGCCTCTTCTCTCTATAATGTAAGCTTTGTGGGCAGAGATTTGTAACTTATTCGCTGTTATATCACAGCATCTATAATAGCGTCTGGCATATGGCAAGCCCTCGATAAACATTTGTAAAATTATTTAAATAAATGAATAAATTAATGACTTGAGTGACACTTTAAAGTTTTAAGATGATTTTCATGGAAGAAGCTATAGCAATACTTCACTCAGTTTTTTGGTTTTATTTTTATATTCCTGTTTGGTGCTTTTCTCACTGGATTCCACACGGAGACCCTGAGGGGCCCACAAAGCCCGCATTTCAGCCTGGCTGGAGTGTTCCATGACATGCAGAGAAGAATGAAAGAGTGTAATTCTGCTATGAGAGGGGAGCTTTTGAATGCTGGCTTCAATAATTTTTAGTACATTCATAAAATGTTTAATGAAAGTGTGATAAAAAAAGAAGAGTGGTTTTATTAAAAGACAAATAAAAAATTCTGTGTTGTTTGAAGGGACTGTCTTTTGGTTTGATACTCAAAACGAAGTTAGAGAACAAAAATATGCTTGAAAATAACTGATTCAGTGTGTTATTTATAATCTATAACGGAACGTGTTCCCAAGAAAGTAGGTTATTTCTTTATGCACGTATAAATTTGAAATTAATACAATAAAAAGTTGAATGTCTTTGGTTAAGGAGGACAGTAAGGTTGGATGTCAAATTCATCATAAAAACGATGCTACAGCCAGACCAGAAAGTTACTCTTTGATCCTTTTAGGGTTTTTCAATAAGTTTTTCTGATGGTTTTTTCCCCTTCCTTTTCACTGTTTTTATAGCCTCACTCTTAAAAGGCTCATTTTCTTTCAAGAATAATCACTTCAGCGAAAAAGAAAACCTATGCATTTCGACAATAGTTGGGTTTGTTAAGGTTTCAGCTTTAAAAAGAAGATAAATAAGAAACTGCTTTGGGAAAAAATGACTAATCCTGAGCTCTTTAACTGTTTCTTGAGGATCTATGAGTAATTTGGGCATGCCACCTTGAAAACTTTTATGTCTTGAACTAATATTCACTTAAGAAACAATGACCTTTGGAAAAAATTATGTTAAATGGGTCAGTTTCTAGCAGCTAATAGCCTTTAACCTCCCTCTACATGGAAAAGAAAATCTTTAAATTACTGTCAAACAAGGGAAAAATATTACCAAGCTTCCCACGTCCTTAAGAAATTTTCTTTATGGTGAAGCATCTTGGGAGATGATAGCAGTACAGCTAAGGTTCATAAGGAAAAATATCTGAGAGTATAAAGTGACACAAGTAAACGTTTGGTCACAAATAATAAAAAGAAAAGATGCCCTGGATGTACCTTTCCTATTCCTCAGATTTCTCCCTACCCCTGCCCCATCCCAACTGCAAAGCAACAGGACATCCTGAATAACCAAAGATTCTGAAGTCAGTCAAATGCAGATTCAAATCCCAGTTCTGCTACTCACTAGCTGTGTGACCTTAGGCAAGCTATTAAGCTCACTAGGCCTCAATGTACACGTCAGTAAAATGGGACTCTTGATACTTTCAGGGAGAGCTATTGTGAGGACTAGATGAGGTGATGGATAAGCATGACTGGCATGTAGTGGGCACTTCAGGAAACAGTAACAAGTTCTTCATTCGATCAATATTTCTTCACTTCTCTTCTATGTAGAACTGTGGCATGTCCTTTTCACTCTTAGAATTTATTTAAACAGAGTTTTTCTTTAATTTCAGCCTTTTCACCCCAGTCTACTTGCTGTATAATCTTGGATAAGAGGCGCATACCTCTGGAGCTCAGTCTTTGATACCTTCTCTCTCTCAGGAATCTAATCAGTAGAAATAATAGCTACAAAGTATATACTGCTTACTGCTGCTGCTGCCGCTGCTAAGTCGCTTCAGTCATGTCCAACCCTGTGCGACCCCATAGACGGCAGCCCAACAGGCTCCCCTGTCCCTGGGATTCTCCAGGTAAGAACACTGGAGAGGGTTGCCATTTCCCTCTCCAATGCATGAAAGTGAAAAGTGAAAGTGAAGTCGCTCAGTCGTGTCCGACCCCCAGTGACCCCATGGACTGCAGCCCACCAGGCTCCTCCGTCCATGGAATTTTCCAGACAAGAGTACTGGAGTGGGGCGCCATTGCTTTCTCCATACTGCTTACTATGTGCTGTCATAAGTAACAATTCATATACTTTTCACATCAAGTCTATGATATATGTGCCCTTTTCATTTGAGGATGAGAGGGGTAAGGTATCTTGTTCAAAGTTACACATAAGCAGGTGCCAGCCGAGATGAGAGTCCAACCCAGTTTCTACCTGAAATCATTAAGCTAGAATACCCATAAAATTAATGTGATTCCAGAATTGAATCTAAAATGTAATGAAGACACTCATCCTTTAAATTTCAAACTGAAAAAGGCTAAACAAAAAAAGGGAGTGAGAGAATTGCCAGGAAGAAGCCCTGAAATGTGTCTCCAGAAACTGGCACTGCTACAAGGTGGCCGAGGAGGTATGGAGTAGGGAGGGGAGGTGGGCATAGACTGTTCTTTGCTTGGTTTTCCTTAAGCAGTAAAAGGCTGGGTGGGACCCAAAAGGAAAGTTTGATATGAGAAATAGATTTCTGGAAATAATGTCATCTGTGTAACTACCAGCATCTATTGCCCTCTTATCAAAATGAATCAAAATTATGTTCTTGAAAGCCAAATAATGGATAACTTTTAAAGAATATCTACTCTGAGGCAACCACTGTGCTGAGTCAGCTCTTCAGATAATCACATCTAATCATTAAGCAAGAACTTTTAGGAAAATACGGTTCTCTGGTCACTTTATAGATATGGAGACTGATGTTAAAAGACAGATGAATTTGTCTATGATCATGTAGTTGACAAGGAGTGGAGCTAGAAGAGGAGCTTGCTCTATGGATTTCACTGATTGAACAAAGGCAGAAAATTTGCAGCAGTGTATGCTTTGGTTGAATTTCTTGGTTTAAGATTCCCTGGTTCATTCCACTCTATACAGATGAAAAAAACCGAAGTCAAGACCAGTGAAATGACTTGACCCAAGGTTCTCAGATCATTAATAGCCATGCCAGACTTACAATCTACTTTCCTATGAGCCTGCTCCTGTATTTTTCCTGTCACACTACATGGTCTCTTGCTTGGGGGAAAAGAGAGATTACAGAATCCATGGACACAGATTTTGAAAATCCCCATAATGTTTGTTTTCTGGAGTTCATTTGAAGGGAGTAAGAGAGAGGGAGTTGAAGTCAGTAGCGTTAGAGAAGCTTTGGAGGTGGGTCAGAGAGTCAACTATGGAGAGGACGTTCCTAAAAAGTGTCCTTAGCTGGCCCTTGGTGAACACTGGAGTGCTTTGTTCAAAAGAATTCAACTAAAAATAAGCTGGGAAAAGTGCCCCTATAGGAAAAACAACATTTCGTGTGAAAGTATGATTTCAATAAGTTGACTGAGTCCAAGTTTAGACTGTGATTCATTTTACAAATGTAGTTATACCCCCAGATCATGTATGCATCCAATTTCAGCTTTCGGCTATATTCTTCATCACTCTTGTGGGACATGTGTTTATTAAATTATAGACCATGCCCTATTCTGTGGTGTGGACTGTTTATCTTGTAGATCTGAAATAACATAATTATTTAAAGCAAGTTTGAATGGCATATTATTAAATTCCCCTTTTCTTTTTCCACCAACAGAAAGCGTTCTCATTTTCAAAATTTAAAATATTTATATCTTTAAATTTTGATACAATATCTTTGATACATACACAATAACATTAAAAGTTGTGTGTGTAATTATACTGTCAAATGGTTCCGTCTTCCCTCTTAATCTTCCTCCAGCATATTCAGCGTTGAAGAAGCAGTGCTGCCAGACTGTAATAAATCACCCTTGCAGGCTTCGAATATCATGCCGTACAAGAGGAATTTGGGCAGGATACATAATTTTTAAGTGAATACATAAAGGCATTTGTACTTTACATGTGGCCGCATATTGTTGACACTTGGACTTGTTTGTGTGACTTTTGAATTAACAAATAGGTGGTTAAGGGTAGCTGATCTATTCTATACAAAGCTCAGTCAAGGTGATACGAAATATCTATTGGTTGATTTGACTGTTTTACACTGGATAAAGTCAGTGTAAAATGGTGTACACATAACACAATACTACCAATTATCAAGTGTCCATTATGTGCTAGGCATGTTATCTTTAAAGCTCACAGCATGTCTACAAAGTAAATTGTATTAAACTTCTTTGTTAGATGAAAAACTCTGGGGATCAGAGAGATTAAACAGCTGGAGGTCAAACAGTAAGTGACAGAGATTGGGAGCTACTTAACATGGGTTGGAAAAGATTTGGGGGAAAGTTGACTTAAAGGATTTGTAGAATTCTAACCCTGAAATTCTTGATTTTAAAGAGCCTGGGCCATGTTTTGCTTAAAGGCACGACTTCTTTCCTTCATTCCATGCTACTTTCTGACATTTCTTGTAGAAGGGAAACTAACATTGAGCACAAACTTTCTCCCAGTTTCTATGCTGGCCCTTGCACATGCTGTTCTATTAACATTTTATAACTCTTTGGAAGCCCTTTGGCTCTGCTCATCTGCCTCCTATCACGGCCAGAAGTCAAGATCACTTCACTGGTGGTGAGATGTGAGTTCTAGCTAAATTCTAGCTGTATGAATAGAGTAAGTCACAAATCCTCTCTGCATGTGATGGTCACATAGCTCCTGCTTAGCTCATCTTTTAGTTAGAAGCAACATGTCAGAATGCAGAATAGCAGATGAGAATAAAATTACATGTATGAACAAGGGTGGTCACCTGTAGGACAGAGCCACACTGTATAGTTCTAAGACAGGAAATGTACTGATACATGGTCAGTACAAGGAGGCCAGGGAGAAAAATGGGAAGGAAGGAAAGAAAGAAAATAATTTGAACAGGGCCAATACTCCTCCTGTTATGCTACTCAATAAGAATACCTCCCACACACCAGGGAAGAAGGGATGAGCAGCTTCAGTCCCTCTCACTTCTCTTGTGCCTCTCCAAGCCTGAGTCTCCCTATGCTGCGTTTAGCTCCTTGGATGGGATGCAGAATTCTCTAATAAGATGGCCTATAATTGCAAGCCATCTGGCTTTCCAACAAAGAAACAGTCACTTATTTTAATGCAGAAAAAAAAAAAAAACTGGCTGCAAGAGAAGACGTATTCCTCAAGCCATTTTCAGGAATAATCTAGATTGTAGTTCTCAAACCATCTGCGGTGAAGGACTCATTTTTCACTCAGCACTATTTAAACTAATACTTTTGTACAATACAATAAAAATTAATTACTAGAAAATAAGCACTTGCTTGGATGTCCAGCCATGCCATCTGGCTTACTCACAGTTTTAATACTTATCTCATTTCTGTCCAGAAACAGACGATTCAGTGCCTTGTACTGGCCTACAAACTATCCTGAGAGGAGCATCCATCTAGATTACATTGACACCAATGCCAATTCTAAACCTTCTTTAAATTCCAACCCTCTTTAAAATAGGATTCCTCGTTCTATTCTGTCCTTCATCCTGAGTACAGAGCCCTGTGTTTTGGTAAACTCTGCCCCTAAATGACCCACATATCTGATTTTTCTTTTCCTTTCTTCCTCCCATCTAAACAGACTCACCCTGTGAACTATCCTCTTAAGAGTTTTGTCTGTAGTAACTGGTAGGCTAGTTATGCTGAGCAATGAGTTTATGCTGAAATGTATCAGTTCATGGCTCATTTCATTCAAAGGAATTTCAGATATAAATATCTGTTTATTTGAACCTGTTGTACTTAAGATATTCTGTTAATATCTGGAAGGATGCCACAAAAGATATGATATCTGCTCTCCAATAGTTTATCATCAAGCCATCTGGATAATATTCCATACTGACTGTCAAGTTCTTTAATATTCTCACATTCCACTCTCCTTGTCAGGTCTCATTTCCCAGAGCTCCTGAACCTGGCTGGCCTCACTGGTTCCTGAGCACACCATGATTTTTCAGATTTCTGTGTCCTTATTCATGTTATTCAGTCATATTCCAGATGACTTCTTCTCCCCTACTCATCTTTCCAGGCCCTGCCCAAACTTTATCTTCATCATGTGACTTCTAGACCGAGGAAATTAACATGGCCACGTGGATGTGCCTGTCACGGGAACCTCATTCAATTTATAGGCATAATATTCAACGTAGTACCATATAATGTGGTTCCTGAGTTATGAGAACAGCATTTGTCTTTCTCCATAATTAAATTGTAGACGCTTCCTGAGCAGCATCTTCATTGTTTATTAATATGACAATAGATGTACATTCAACATCTTTATTCATCGCCCACCAAGAGCAAGGCTGGGTCCTTAATTCTCTAGAAAATACAAACACGAAGACCCTTAAGGAATTTATACCCCAGGGGCTGAGATCCCTCATAGCTCAGTAAGTAAAGGGTCTGACTGCAATGCAGGAGACCTGGGTTCAATTCCTGGATCAGGAAGATCCCCTGGAGAAGGAAATGGCAACCCNTTATACCCCAGGGGCTGAGATCCCTCATAGCTCAGTAAGTAAAGGGTCTGACTGCAATGCAGGAGACCTGGGTTCAATTCCTGGATCAGGAAGATCCCCTGGAGAAGGAAATGGCAACCCACCCCAGTATTCGCACCTGAAGAATCCCGTGGACAGAGGAACCTGGGAGGCTACAGTCTATTGGGTCACAAGAGTCAGACGTGACTGAGCGACTAAACATACTCACACAGGGCTGAGATTGGCTTTCTCCTCTTATGTATTTCACAGGACACTTGCCCAATCTCATGTTCCATGAAAAATCTGTCAGTAGTCAAATTCCAAACTTTCTGTATTTCCCTGAGAGTCACATGAAAATTCAGTAAAGATTTTAATAAATCTTACAAATGAACAATTTCTTTAACTTTAATTAAATCAGAAGTTCCTCAAAATAATATGACCTATGCTCTGTTTAAAAAAATTCTTTGTAAATATCTAATGGATAGTAACATTTTGATGTTAGCACAGAAGAAAACTAGTATTTTTTTATATATATTTGGACAAACACTTATTGGGTTAAAATATAAGGTTAAAATGCTACTACTATGTATACTAAAGAGTTACTATTGATTTTGTGTCATAATGGTATATAATTTTTTAAAGTCCTCTGGTTTAAGATACATACTGAAATATTTATGGGTGAAAGGATATGAAGTCTGAGATTATCTTTAAAACATTCCAGGAAAAATGAGGAGGTTAAAACAGATAAAAATTTAGTAAAATATTAACAACTGGGGTACTGCAGTTCATTATATAGTCTGCCTATTGTCTCTGAGAAGTTCTATTATAAACAGTTTCATTTTTAAATTCTATACTGCTTGAAATACACAAAGTCAGACAAACTTCATTCATTTGGCATTCACCAATTTAAAGTCTGTGATCTATAGGACAATATATTAATTTGGTTAAATTGAAATTTTGTCTTCACTTGTAAAATACATTCAGAGTTAATATCAACTCCCCCAAATATGCCAGAGGATAGTTTACAAACCTTCAGGGAGCTCTGAAGGCACTGTGGATGGAGCAGGTGATGGGGTGGGCTCCTGTACCTCATCCTGCAGCTATAGCTACAATCCAATTTAGACTTTTTATTAAACATGAGACTTTATTATTTTTTTTTGTTTGTTTGTTTTTTTGTATTTATTTATTTTTTTAATCCCACAGTTTGAAAACACAGTGTAAAAACCACTGCTGTATGCTGGGCCACCGAACCCCAGCGGAAGTGGTCGAGTAGATCTAATTTGGTAAAGTCCTTCCTTGTTATGATTAACTTTGATTTTAAAAACTGATAAGCTTATTTTCCAGACCCCCACCTTTCTCTCCTGTACCTTCCCACAGAGGCCAGGGAGGGCTGTATATTCGTGCTTTGCTAGGTTTGTGGTGTGAGGATTGGTAGCTCACTGGCAGCCAGTCTTCTCAAAGGTCTGGTGTACATCACGCCAGGATTCTTCCCTCAGTCTGTAGCAAGCCAGAAACTTGCCTGTCCCTGGATGTGAGTCTCCCCTCAAAATGAGCATCTGGGGCAGCTACCCAAGACCCAGGTCTCAGTTTCATGGAGACGCTGTTCAGATAGCATGAGAAGAGGAACACTCTTCTTTGTTGCTTTGTTCCTCCCTCTTTCGTTCCTTTTTTCAGAGGACATTCTAGGGACTAATATTTACCGTGGTCCCTATTGGAGGTAGTCTGTCCAGCAAAGAATCCCATCTAGAAAGATCACTGAAGAAATAAAAAAATGTCTCTAAGTGTTCTTTATCAATGACAAAGTGAAAGCCAGGGGAAAGCTCCTACTTCTGCACCCAAAGGTCTATTTCCTTATTACAGGATGTATGCCAGGCTTCAGAGCACCAGTTGTGCAAATGGGTACATGCCAGCTGGGACACTCCTTGGCCTTGGGAAATTATTTCATATCTCAGCTACTCAGCCTCAGTTTCCTCCTCTCTCAGAAGGTTAGGAATGGCCAATCCCCATGAAAGTGAAAGTGAAGTTGCTCAGTCGTGTCCAACTCTTTGCGACCCCATGGACTGTAGCCTACCAGGCTCCTCTGTCCATCGGAATCTCCAGGCAATAGTCCTGGAGTGGATTGCCATTTTCTTCTCCAGGGGATCTTCCCCACCCAGGGATCGAACCTGGGTCTCCCACACTGTAGACAGACACTTTACCATCTGAGCCACCAAGGAGTCCTAAATGCTTTGAAATGTGCTAAGTGTTTCCTCAGGATCATTGCAAAATGAGAGAAGGTGAGATAAGTACTTTGTATGAAGCCAGTTATGGTATGAACAAGAAACTGGACACATTCCTACTTACATTGCTGCTGCCATCCTTCAGGCGGTTACAGTTATTAAGACTATGTACCTCTGTTGCTAGACTGCTCTCCTAGGAAGCCATCTGAATAAACACTTTTTCCCTTTGTAATCAAGATAAACATTCTGGAAGATCTTAATGTAATAAGACATATGGCTTAGACATAGAAACAACCTAAATACCCATCAACAGAGGAACAGGTAAAGATGTGGTATGTACATATAATGAAATACTACTTGGCCATAGAAAAGAATGAAATAATGCCATTTACAGCAACATGAATGTGACTAGCGATGATCACACTAAGTGAAGTAAATCAGAAAGACAAACACCATATAATATCACTTACCTGGGGAGCCCAAAATATGACACAAACGAACCACTATTTATGAAATAGAATCACAAATATAGAGAACAGATCAGTGATTGCTGGGGGGAAGGGGCAAGGTTGGGGGAAGGATGGAATGGGAAGCTGGGGTTAGCAGATGTAAGCTTTTATATATAGAACAGATAAACAACAGGGTCCTACTGAATAGCACACAGAACAATATTCATGTCCTGGGATAGGCCATAATGGAAAAGAACATTAAAAAAAGAATGTATGGGTGTGTGCGTGTGCATGTGTACATATATATAATTGACTGAATCACTTTGCTGTATCAGTTCAGTTCAGTCAATCAGTCGTGTCCGACTCTTTGCGACCCCATGAATCACAGCACGCCAGGCCTCCCTGTCCATCACCATCTCCTGCAGTTCACTCAGACTCATGTTCATTGAGTCTGTGATGCCATCCAGCCATCTCATCCTCAGGCATCCCCTTCTCCTCCTGCCCCCAATCCCTACCAGCATCAGAGTCTTTTCAATGAGTCAACTCTTCACATGAAGTGGCCAAAGAACTGGAGTTTCAGCTTTAGCATCATTCCTTCCAAAGAAATCCCAGGGCTGATCTCCTTCAGAATGGACTGGTTGGATCTCCTTGCAGTCCAAGGGACTCTCAAGAGTCTTCTCCAACACCACAGTTCAAAAGCANTCTTCGCATGAGGTGGCCAAAGTACTGGAGTTTCAGCTTTAGCATCATTCCTTCCAAAGAAATCCCAGGGTTGATCTCCTTCAGAATGGACTGGTTGGATCTCCTTGCAGTCCAAGGGACTCTCAAGAGTCTTCTCCAACACCACAGTTCAAAAGCATCGATTCTTCGGCGCTCAGCTTTCTTCACAGTCCAACTCTCACATCCATACATGACCACAGGAAAAACCATAGCCTTGACTAGACAGACCTTAGTCGGCAAAGTAATGTCTCTGCTTTTGAATATACTATCCAGGTTGGTCATAACTTTTCTTCCAAGGAGTAAGCGTCTTTTAATTTCATGGCTGCAGTCACCATCTGCAGTGATTTTGGAGCCCCAAAAAATAAAGTCTGACACTGTTTCCACTGTTTCCCCATCTATTTCCCATGAAGTGATGGGACCAGATGCCATGATCTTCGTTTTCTGAATGTTGAGCTCTAAACCAACTTTTTTGCTCTCCTCCTTCACTGTCATCAAGAGGCTTTTTAGCTCCTCCTCACTTTCTGCCAGAGCTTTAGATAATGAAATAAATCCCCACAACAATTCAGGTGATTTTTAAAAACAACTTACAATGTTATACTCAACCTGTTATTGCCGAATGCCTATGTCTTTTAGAGACTGTCATTTCCAGGAACTGGGGAGACCCTCAAGCAAGCACACTCGGTGTGAGGATCAGAAATCAGGTCAGATTCTACTAGAAAAGCAGGAAATGTGGACAGTCTTCAGAGCAATCTGGAGAGGGATGGGGCTTGTAATCCCTCTCCCCAGGTTTCTGCTTCCCTATTCTCCCTCTGGATGAGTTCTTCCATGAAAAAAGTAATTGAAACTCTGAATTTCCCTGTGAAATGAGACATCCATTCGTCCTTGTTTCACTTTTGTGGGTAAGATTACTGTGATTTAGAGATGAGAACTTATATGATCCCTCTCTCATTGTTCTTCTTGCTATTTCTCAGGTGTTTTCTTTCTGACTCTACACAGGAACTGTCACCAATAAAGTCTGCTTCTTTCCCTGACAGGTTGTTAACTGCGTCAACAAGGTGAAATTACTTTTTATAGAGTAGGAAAAAGTATTCATTGACCAAGGAATGGAGAAGCAGGAGGTCTTGCTCTAAAAGCACAACGACAAGGACATAGACAAGGACAAGCTTTTCATAGGAAAAGGGGCTAAAGGGACAGAAAGGGGCAGAGGTCATGGTCACTTAGGTTCATGGCAATGGGTGGTGATTTCCTTGATCAAGGTCAGGGCCTCTTTTCTGCCCTTTTATGTACGGTCCTTTAGCGGGGAAGGCAGTGGCACCCCACCCCAGTACTCTAGCCTGGAAAATCCAATGGACGGAGTAGCCTGGTGGGCTGCAGTCCATGGGGTCACTAACAGTCGGACAGACTGAGCGACTTCACTTTCACTTTTCTCTTTCATGCATTGGAGAAGGAAATGGCAACCCACTCCAGTATTCTTGCTTGGAGAATCCCAGGGATGGGGGAGCCTGGTGGGCTGCCGTCTATGGGGTCACACAGAGTCAGACACGACTGAAGTGACTTAGCAGCAGCAGCAGCATGGTCCTTTAGAGTTTGCATCAGAAGCAGATGGAACCAACATGGTGACCTTGGGCAAGGATTATAGGAAAGGATAAAGAGTTGCAGAGCAGCGGTACTCAGCTGTTTTGGCACCAGGGACCGATCTCATGGAAGATAATTTTTCCATGGACCAGGGGGCTGGGGGAGTGGAGTGGTGGTTTGGGGATGATTCTCATAAGGATCATGCAACCTAGATGCCTCACAAGCACAGTTCCAAGTGCCATTTTACTCCTGAGAATCTAATGCTGCCACTGATTGGACAGGAAGGGGAGCACAGGCAGCAATGCAAGCAATGGGGAGCAGCTGTGAATATAGATGACTCTCTGCTCACTGCTCATCTCCTGCTGCGTAGCATGGTCCTTAACAGGCCATGGACTGCTAGTGGTCCATGGCTCAGGGGTAGGAGACTCCTGTTATAGCAAGATCTTTGTCCCAGTTTTGAAGTTCAGACAGCTTATACCACTTTCTTGTGGTTAAACTTCTTGTTCATGTCATGTAAACACAGCTAGAAAATACAGTCAGTTTGGTTTTCTGCAAGTTTTCTTAGAAATGAGTTGGGGTGGCTGTTTTCTTGCTTCCTTGCTGAAAGCAGGTGTTCTTATGTTATTTAATATCAGACTGTATCAGTTATCAATGGGATAGTATGTGAAGAACTGAAGAAAGCAGTAGTGGGGCCAAGAGCCAGAATGTGTACAAAATTAATGTCATGGCATTCTGAATTCACTTCCTTTATTTTAATTTAATTTTATGATTATTTTTGTTTTCACCAGATTGCTATACCATGGAATGATTTATAATGTTTCTGAATTTCAGGAGGCTAAATTTCAAGCTTTTCATAAAATCTTTGCAAACAAGGTAGAGAAACACAGGCTGACTGGCTGATCTTGGGTGCTCCAGTGAATAATGTCATTACTAGCTGAGATGGTGAATATACGACAAAGACACGGGAAAGGGAATACATGATAATTTCAGTTTTGAGAAATGGTTAATATGGGATAATCCAGTGAAGATATTCAGGAAGGAGTAGGAAGTCTGAGATAGGAATTATAAATGCCTGAAAAGGGAAAAAATCATTAAAAGGCAGAGAAAAGATCCAAAATTTTAATTCATGCATTGAACATATATATATTCATTCACTCACTCATTCAGTGTAAGTTGCTCTTTTAACACTGGGGATACTCTAATAAATAAAATAGAACATTCCCTTTCCTCATTAAGTTTATGTTTTAGTAGGAGAAACAGACAATAATCACAGTAAACAAGTTAATAATAGAATCTGTTAGAAAGCAATGTATGCTATCATAAAAAATAAAGCAGGGTAAGGTGATTGGGAGGTGCTAGCACGGGTAGAAATTGCAATGTTAGTGTATGTTTTGCAAATAAGATCATCTATAAATGTATGGACACCAAGTGGGTAAAAAGTGGGTGGGATGAGACTGGGATTGATATGTATATACGATTGATACTAAGTATAAAATAAACAGCTAAAGAGAACCTACTATATATCTCAGGGAATCCTACTCAGTGCTCTGAGGTGACCCAAATGAGAAAGAAATCCAAAAGTGAGAGGACATATGTATCCATGTATGTGTGGCTGATCACTCTGCTATACAACAGAAACTATCACAACACCATAAAGCGTGAGCTAATCATCTCAGGCAAAGGGACACGGAGCTAAATCCAGTGATGAGATGTGATAGCTGTATTTGTAAAGCTCTATAGCTGGTTACTGTATATGACTGTACAAATAATTCCTCAGACTCATGAGGATGGTTAGTACATTTCCTGCAGCATTGTAGTTACCACATAACAATTCTCTGAGTCATCACACCTCTATACTCTGAATTCCTTGAGAGAGATTACTTTTCCTTGTGTGCCTGGCAATATATAATAGAAGAAGGGAAGGAAAAGAAAGGAGGGATGGCAAAAGAACAGAATGGGGATATATCAGAATCTAAGAAAGTTTGAGGGTTTGCTTGTTTGGGTTTTTATTTTTCAGTGTGACTATTTTCCTTAAGAAACTG
This sequence comes from Oreotragus oreotragus, assembly GCA_006410675.1. Taxonomy (NCBI): domain Eukaryota; kingdom Metazoa; phylum Chordata; class Mammalia; order Artiodactyla; family Bovidae; genus Oreotragus; species Oreotragus oreotragus. Next base: position 173,947 of record SJYX01000670.1, on the reverse strand, counting down.
AATCACCAAGTTGACAAATGATAGACTTCATGAACTGATCTAGGCTATTACAGTTTGGTTCCACTGAACATTGTATTCATAAAATTACATTAGAAATGCTGTATTCTTCCCCAAGCATCACATTTCAAGAGGGATACTTTTCAGTATGGTAAGCCCCCATGCCTTTCCTCTGTTTTTATCTCATTTCCCCTTACAGAATTGCACTTCTTCTTCACCAATCATGTGACTCCTCTATGATTTGCCTGCTCATGGCATCCAAGCTGGAAGGTCAGCCAGAATATTTCTACATGAAGTGTGAATGTGGGTGTGTGTGTGTATGTGTGTGTGTGTGTGTGTGTGTGTGTGTGTGTGTAATAAGAGACTTTCCTTTTTGGTAAGACCAGGAAGTAACTCAATTACAAACAGCTGGAAGCCAGTCATTTTCCTTACCACATGGAGAACAACTCTGTAGTAAGAGTCTTTAATTGTTCCAAAGAGGGACAAGCAGAGATGTAAAATGAATGAAAGGAGAGCACATCCTAAGACATTACTTGAGTCTATTGAATCCACTGCATCTAAGATGCTGAACAGATTCCCCACCATACTCTACACTCTTGGAATTTCCACTTACGTGAGCAAACAGCTAAATACCATTTTGCTTAAGCTAATTTGAATTAGTATCCTAATAAAGATATAGATAGATAGATAAAGAGAAAGAATCTAAAAAGAGAAAATTGGTAACTAGAGTGGTTTCAAAAAGACTGACTCAGGAGCAGTGGTTACCATTTCAAGGTAGATAGGTGCTGAGCCTCACACAGACAACAGTCAAGATCAGAGCACTACTTAGAATGAAATGGGATTCCACTTGAACAGAGTCATTACTAGTCCCTGGAGTCTTCAGCAAGAGGCTATGTAGAAGATCCACCCTTTGGATAGTTTCCATAGGAAATCTCTACAATTTCTTAAACTCTGATATTCTATAATTTCCCAAAGATAAAACACACTAAAGGAACCATCACTGGAGAAATATCATAAACTATAAATTTATTTTCAAAAAGCACTTAGCCTCTACTGACCCAGAAAAGTTGTTCACAGAAGATACTATGAACAAGCTAATATTACATTGAGGGCATGTGTGCTAAGTCGCATCAGTCGTGTCCGACTCTTTGAGACCCTATGGACCATTGCCCTCCAGGCTCCTCTGTCCAAGGGATTCTCCAGGCAAGAATACTGGAGTGGGTTGCCATGCCCTCCTCCAAGGGACCTTCCTGACCCAGGGATCAAACGTATGTCTCTTAAGTCTCCTGCATTAGAAGGTAGGTTTTTCACCACCAGTGCCACTATTAGTAGATAACAAATTTCAGAAGAGATCACAGGAAAGTCATTAGGTGGTAAACTGTAAAAGTGTTTTGAGATAAAATAGGTGGACTTGACCCATTTCAGGAAAAATGATGATGGACAAGTGTAGTAATTTTAGAGACATAAAGGAAAAATTTTAATGGCTAAATTTCCAGACTTTGAAATGTGAATTTCATACTTAGATATGCCAGGAAATATACAGTATTCTATAATATCAAAAAAGAGGAAATTTAGAATTCTTAGCACAATTTTGCCTTTTAGTAACACATTGGTGAGTCATATTCAGCAACTTCTACCCTTTTAGTTTGAGTATGCTACAAATAGAAAAGGAAAGTATACAATTATTCCTCATCTACATATTTACACAAACTATCTGGATTCTTAGGATACTAAAAAATGAAAAAAAAAAGAGAAGATTTATAAAATGGTAAACTTCATTGATGGTATATATAAAAAACAATGTTTACATTATCCAGAATTAATAGTAAAAGGGTGGAAGGCTGATTATCACCTTTTGAACTTCTTACAACTTGAACATTATGAGTCAACAACAGAATGTTTTTCCTCTATGAATTTAAAACTCATCAGTTGTTCTATTCGATGCTTAGAAATCAGTCATTTTCAAAAGCAATTATGTACTTCAGAAATTCACCAAAAGGAAAATTCATCGCTAAAGTCAGATGAACAGCTCACTGCAGAAAGACATCAAAAGAGAATAAATGTTTTGTTTATGGAATACCATAGTATATCTAAAAGAAGGTGATACTATTTGCAATACAGTCAGAGTAGCCAAGGAAATTCAAGTGGATCTCAAGAAAGATATATGAAGAATACCTTTTGCATAGAAAATAAAAGTACAATGTCACTGTAATACTATAAAAGATTACAATCCTGGTTCACAATTTTTGCCTAGATATTGAAACCAGTTCTATTTGCCAACTGTAGAGGGTTCCCCCAAAGCTTGTGGGCTATGGGTAGAAGAATTCCATCATGTTTTTCTTTCCTATAACAAAGAAGAGGGGGAAAAAACAACTCATATTTATTGTAGCCTGGCAATGATAATATATGTACGATGTATTTCCACCCTTTAAATGCAAAAGTACTTTAGAAATTGGACAGTACCCTTCTGAAATTGATTGATAACTGATGAAAGGTCAGAACATACTGTCTCTTATGTAGACTCTAAGGAAAACTCTAGCTGAAAATATATGAGAAATTTCTCTCTTAACAAGAAAAAATTTAAATACAAGCTTAAAGGGTTTCAACATTCGGGTTCTAAGGGCTTCCCGGATAGCTCAGCTGATAAAGAATCCACCCGCAATGCAGGAGACCCCAGTTTGATTCCTGGGTCAGGAAGTTGCCCTGGGAAAGGGATAGGTTACCCATTCCAGTTTACTTAGGGTTCTCTGGTGGCTCAGATGGTAGAGAATCTGCCTGCAATGCAGGAAACACTTGGGTTTGATCCCTGGGTTGGGAAGATTCCCCTGGAGGAGGGCAAGGCAACCCACTCCAGTATTCTTGCCTGGAGAATCCCCATGGAGAGAGGAACCATGGAATATCTGATAGAAATGGTATAGGATTTCAAATAAACAAGAAAATCTTACTAGTATTTCACTTTTCAGTGAAATATGTCAGCATATGAAATATTTGCAGTTTTATATCATTCACTTGTGTTTGCTGTCGTTCAGTCGCTAAGCCATGTCCGACTCTCTGCCACCCCATGGACTATAGCCCGCCAGGCTCCTCTGTCCGTGGGATTTCCCAGGCAAGAATGCTGGAGTGGGTTGGCATTTCCTTCTCCAGGGGATCTTCCTGACCCAGGGATCGAATATGTGTCTCCTACACTGGCAGGCGGATTCTGTACCAGTGAGTCACCAGGGGAGCCCATATTGTTCAGTACTTCACTTTATCTTCATGTTGCCTCACTGTTATCTCTCTCTTTCTCTCCAGAAGCACTCTTATACATGCTAATTCATTAGTTTCAGTCTACTTCTCTTAAGTAATCATCAGAAAGGCTGTTAAAATTTAAGACGCAAACAACATAAAAGCAGCATGACTAAGAACACTATAAAATGAGGGTTGGATTCTAGTAACAGTCTTTGTTTCTTTCTTTTTCTGTGTGACCTTTTGTGACCTTAAAGAAGTCACTTTAATCTTTTTAAATCTTCATTTTCTCAACTGAAAATTAAAGAAGGATTGAATCAAGTGCTCTCTAAACTTCCCTTCAGCCATCATCCTCTAAAACGTTCATGATATCCCTGCAAAAATTAGCTAGATGTCCCTTCAAAACTTTGCCACAGCTCTTTATGTGGCAACAGATGGCAGACGGTACAGGAAAATGTTTCATATTCAGAGTAGCTGCTTGGCTTCAAGAAAATAAAAACAGTAAGCACTCACCTTTCAGACTGTACAATTTTTATCATTGAAAAATGGGACTAAATTTTAATTTAGCAATACCTATGAGGAAAAGAAAAAGACTTCCCAATCAAACTAACCAGATAAGGATACTTATAGGAAAAAGCCTTACAGAAGAAAATAAGATAACACTATCAACTAGTTTTAAAATGTACATATGGTATTTTTTTCTTTAAAGCTAATCTTTTTGTGAAAAGGCTTTTGATGACAAATTGAATTTAATAAACATGAATTATTCAGATTTTCGATTTGCACTATGTAAATTTCGGTATGTTGTCTTTCTTTAAGAATTTTTTCATTTCATCCTTGTCTTTGAATGTGATAAGCAAGAAGTTACGCATATAATCTTTTATCTTTTCACTGTCTATAGAATATGTAGTGATTCCACTTTTTTCATTTTTAATATTGGCAATTGGTCTTTTATCTCTTAGTTTTGTTAAGAGTTTACAAATTCTATATTCTTAAAATTTACTATTTTCAAGAACCAACTTTTGGCTTTGTTAATTTGGTTTCTTGTTTCTGATTTCTATTTCATCGCTTTCTGTTTTTATCTCTATAATGAATGTTACACACGCATCTAAAAAATGTATATTCTACAATGGTTGGCTATAGCCATCTATAAACGTCAATTATGTCAAATAAGTTGAAGGTGTGTTAAAATATGCTATATTGTTATTTATTCTTTATTTTACTAATTTTCCTATCAATTATTAAAAGAGGAATGTAAAAAAATTTCCAGTCATAATTATGGAGGTGTCCATTTTATTCTTTAATCCTGTCAGTTTCTACTTTATCTATTTATGTTGTTCTGTCACTAATCCAACTTTGACTCTTTGTGACCCTATGGACTGCAGCACGCCAGGCTTTCCTGTCCTTCACTATCTCCTGGAGTTTACTCAAACTCATGTCCATCAAGTAGGTGATGCCATCCAACCATCTCATCCTCGGTCATCCCCTTCTCCTCCTGCCTTCAGTCTTTCCCAGCATCAGGGTCTTTTCCTATGAGTGATCTCTTTGGTTCAGGTGACCAAAGTATTGGAGTTTCAGCTTCAGCATCAGTCCTTCCAATGAATATTCAGGGTTGATTCCTTTAGGATGGACTGGTTGGATCTCCTTGCAGTCCAAGGGATTCTTAAGAGTCTTCTCCAACACCACAGTTTGAAAGCATCAGTTCTTCAGCACTCAGCTTTCTTTATAGTCTAGCTCTCACATTCATACATGACTACTGGAAAAACCATAGTTTTGACTAGATGGACCTTTGTTGGCAAAGTAATATCTCTGCTTTTTTAATATGCTGTCTAGGTTGATCATACTTTTTTTCCCAAGGGGCAAGTGTCTTTTCATTTCATGGCTGCAATAACCATCTGCAGTGATTTTAGAGCCCCCAAAATAAAGTCTGTCACTGTTTCCTTTCTTTCCCCATCTATTTACCATGAAGTGATGGGACCAAATGCCATGATCTTTATTTTCTGAATGTTGAGTTTGAAGCCAGCTTTTTCACTCTCCTCTTTCAATTTCATCAAGAGGCTCTTTAGTTCTTCACTTTCTGCCATAAGGGTGGTGTCGTCTGCATATATGAGGTTATTGATATTTCTCCCAGTAATCTTGATTTTGCCTTGCACTTCATCCAGCCCAGTGTTTCTCATGATGCACTCTGCATATAAGTTAAAGCAGGGTGACAATATACAGCCTTAAAGTACTCCTTTCCCGATTTGGAACCAGTTTGTTGTTCCATGTCCGGTTCTAACTGACCTGCATACAGGTTTCTCAAGAGGCAGGTCAGGTGGCCTGGTATTCCCATCTCTTGAAGAATTTTCCACAGTTTGTTTGGATCCACACAGTCAAAGGCTTTGGTGTAGTCAATAAAGCAGAAGTAGATGTTTTTCTGGAACTCTCTTGCTTTTTCAGTGATCCAATGGAAGTTAGCAATTTGATCTCTGATTCCTCTGCCTTTTCTAAATCCAGCTTGAACATCTGGAAGTTCACAGTTTATGTACTATTGAAGACTGGCTTGGAGAAATTTGAGCATCATTTTGCTAGCATGTGAGACGCAGGCTGATTCTTTTCCAGCTGAGCCACAAGAGAAGCCCTCTCCATTCCTTAGGTGCTGGCATTCTAACATTCCCATGGAAATCTGAGGTTTTTACTAAGTCCCTGTCATTTGGCAGGAGTTGGATTCCTATTTCTGCCTCTCTCCATGGTGAAGAGCAACTGAAAATTCTGCCTAGGCTTTACATTCCAGAAATGTTAGAGGAGTTTGTCTCATTCACCCTGTCCTTAGCATCTAAAATAGTAGGTTCTTAATGTGTGCTGTCAAATTAATAAACTATGAAAGACTGACAAAAAATTTCTCAGCAGGACAAGATACAAATCTGTTTTTCCTTCTCCTCTGGAAATTGTTCATCAATTCAATTACATTTTCTGAGTATCCACTATATTCCACAGATTGTGCCATGAACTGTATCAGTTCAGTCGCTCAGTCATATCTGACTCTTTGCAACCCCATGAATTGCAGCATGCCAGGCCTCCCTGTTCATCACCATCTCCTGGAGTTCACTCAGACTCACGTCCATCGAGTCCATGATGCCATCCAGCCATCTCATCCTCGGTCGTCCCCTTCTCCTCCTGCCCCCAATCCCTCCCAGCATCAGAGTCTTTTCCAATGAGTCAACTCTTCGCATGAGGTGGCCAAAGTACTGGAGTTTCAGCTTTAGCATCACTCTTTCCAAAGAAATCTGGGGCTGATCACCTTCAGAACGGACTGGTTGGATCTCCTTGCAGTCCAAGGGACTCTCAAGAGTCTTCTCCAACACCACAGTTCAAAAGCATCAATTCTTCGGCGCTCAGCCTTCTTCACAGTCCAACTCTCACATCCTTACATGACCACAGGAAAAACCACAGCCTTGACTAGATGGACCTTAGTCGGCAAAGTAATGTCTCTACTTTTGAATATACTATCTAGGTTGATCATAACTTTTCTTCCAAGGAGTAAGTGTCTTTTAATTTCATGGCTGCAATGACCATCTGCAGTGATTTTGGAGCCCCCCAAAATAAAGTCTGATACTGTTTCCACTGTTTCTCCATCTATTACCCATGAAGTGATGGGACCGGATGCCATGATCTTCATTTTCTGAATGTTGAGCTTTAAGCCAACTTTTTCACTCCCTTCTTTCACTTTCATCAAGAGGTTTTTCAGCTCTTCTTCACTTTCTGCCATAAGGGTGGTGTCATCTGCACATCTGAGGTTATTGCTATTTCTCCCAGCAATCTTGATTCCAGCTTGTGTTTCTTCCAGTCCAGCGTTTCTCATGATGTACTCTGCATATAAGTTAAACTAGCAGGGTGACAATATACAGCCTTTACAATATACAATTGTATATACAATATACAATAGACAATATACAGCATACTCCTTTTCCTATTTGGAACCAGTCTGTTGTTCCATGTCCAGTTGTATATTGAAGCATTTTTAGAATCAACCATCCCTGCCCTCACAGAACTTGAAATTTTAGACAGGTATCATTCTGACATAATTTAGCTTATAGTCGATAGCCATGACTCTGCAATTAAAGGACCTACATTTGAATCCAGTTCCCTCACTGACTAGCTGAATGGCTATAAGTAAATATTCAACATGTTTACCCATCAGTAACATAGTGAAAATAAAAATACATCATGTGTTGTTATGGGCCTTATATGCAAATACCTTGTACAAGATAAACACAGAATGATTGCTATTACTAAATTCATTATGAGACTAGCTCTTAGAAAATATCTAATCTTAAATTGGATATTTATTTATTAGATATTTAAATAATTGCACTGTATTATTTCACAGTCATATTTGGCCTAGATTCACCAATTCTATAGTGCTTGAACTTTAGAGTCAGATGTGTTTTGAAATTCAGATTTTGTTTCAAAGTCTAGGAAATTAATACTGCATATATGTCATATATTATATAACACTGAAGTACAGTCTGTGGCATGTCCCACCATTAAATATATTATTAATCAATACAATTAATGTTCATATGTATGCAACACTGGAATATTCACATGAAGTGGGAAAAGTGTAGACTATGAGTAGTCAAAATCACTTGTTATTTCAGTCAGGTTTTGATGCTAAAGTTTTGGCACCATCTTAGGTGACATCAGCTTTCAGTTTCTGGAGCTTTCCAGATTTGGAATTATGAATGAGGGATTATGGATATTGTATAGCCCACACCTTAAGAGTAATTGAGAGAAGGAATTAAGCAGGATGTCTGGTAAGAGAAAGTAGCCTGAAAAATATATTTGAATAAATCTGTGTTTACTAGGGGGTTAGATTTCCAAACTGGTTGCTTCTGGCAAGTTTTAGTCTCCTAGGTTTACCCTTCTACTAGCTGCATCTCTATGGTTTGACACAGAGCTTTGCATCAGGGTGGTAAAAAACAGTATCAGGTGAATTAATAAATGAATGTATTACCAACGCAAATAAAAGCACAAGTTTGAAACCTCTCCTTTTCAGAAACTTCACTATTAGCTCAACAATCCCTTCTTTCCACATCACTCTCCAATCTGTCTCACAAAATCAGTTAGTTCTTCACAAAAGTATGTCAACAAATTTGCTACAAAGAGAAGCAGAGCAATCTTAAGACTCTCTCAGAGTGACTGAAAAGCATGCTGTATGATAGCGGATTGTAGTGCATCAGTTCAGTTGCTCAGTCGTGTCTGACTCTTTGCGACCCCATGAATCGCAGCACGCCACGCCTCCCTGTCCATCACCAACTCCCAAAGTTCACCCAGACTTACGTCCATCGAGTCAGTGACGCCATCCAGCCATTTCATCCTCTGTCGTCCCCTTCTCCTCCTGCCTCCAATCCCTCCAGCATCAGAGTCTTCTCCAATGAGTAAACTCTTCACATGAGGTGGCCAAAGTACTGGAGTTTCAGCTTTAGCATCATTCCTTCCAAAGAAATCCTAGGGCTGATCTCCTTCAGAATGGACTGGTTGGATCTCCTTGCAGTCCAAGGGACTCTCAAGAGTCTTCTCCAACACCACAGTTCAAAAGCATCAATTCTTCAGCGCTCAGCTTTCTTCACAGTCCAACTCTCACATCCATACATGACCACAGGAAAAACCATAGCCTTGACTAGACGGACCTTAGTCGGCAAAGTAATGTCTCTGCTTTTGAATATGCTATCTAGGTTGGTCATAACTTTTCTTCCAAGGAGTAGGTGTCTTTTAATTTCATGGCTGCAGTCATAGCTTCTAATAAACCAAACCACTGAGACATCATGCGGCACTGTTTACAGAGTGCTTTACTAGCCACTGTAAACCATAGCCTGGTCTACTGAATGGGCAATATGCGCTCAACAAAAAAGAACTGTTTTCCCTTGCTTCAGTCAAATTAAATGGGAACTTTGAAAAAGATATGTTCATACTGTGAGCTTTCAACAACCTACACTTCTTTAAACCAGATACTTAGGTTAGGATAAAACCAAAGCAAGCACATTAATGTAAACATTCATGCTATCATATAAAAGGTGTACCTGGGTTGTGGCTTTGACTCTGGCTTTACAGATTGTTGTTCTTTTTTAATAAAGTTTTTCTAGAAGTAAAGAAAGAATTGGCACAATTAGGAAAAATACTTCACTGTCAATAAAATTTTAATTCCATTGATGTTCTATTATATTAATCAAAGGAAGAAAGAACTGTTCCATTATACTAAATATTAAAAGCCTGATTATACTATATATTACAACCCTGAACAATGATATACATACGTATGTCTAATGTGCTCACGTTAAGTCGCTTCAGTCATGTCTGACTCTTTGTGACCCTATGGACTATAGCCCACCAGGTCCCTCTGCCTGTAGGATTTTCCGGCAAGAACACTGGAGTGGGTGGCCAAGCCCTCCTCCAGAGGATCTTCTTGACCCAGGGATCGAAGCATCTCCTGCATTGCAGGTGGAGTCTTTACCACTGAGCCACTGGGTAAGCCCCAATTATGAGCCTAAAAACATATATAAATAAGTGTACTCAGCAGCATATGACCATAGAAACTTCTCCAGCATCTTCTGGCCCCCAGGAATATAACTCCTACTGATTATTTCAGTGAACAAATATCCATAAAGATCTACTACAGATAAGAATTTATTTACTTACTTATTTGTCCTTATAAAAATATTAAAGAAACTTCCAAAAATATAGTATGTATTAAAAAGAAAAAAAAATAATATCATATTGAAAGGAAATATGAATAGAAAAATAATGTCAAGTGTTTCTGCTTTTGCTTAATGTGTTACACGGATTTGTCTCTCAAATTTCTAGCTATCAAAATATTGTGGCCTAAACTGTGTTCCTCTAAGATTCATATGCTAAAGCCCTAATCCCCAGATGTGATTCTATTTGCAGATAAGGACTTTTAGGAGGTAATGAAGATTAAATGAGATCATAAGGGTGAGGCCCTGGTGACCTTATAACAGGAAGAGGGGTCACATGTGTGCACAAAGAAAAGGCCATGTGAGGACATGGCAAGAAAAAGAAATCTATAAGTCAAGGAGAGAAGCCTCAGGAAAAACTCACTCTGTCCCATAACTAAAAGAAAACTAACTTCCACTGTGTGAGCCACTCACTCAGTCTATACTGTTTTATTATGGCAGGCCTGGCAAACTAAAACACACGGTAACAAAGAAAGCACAGTAGTTCTAACACTCACAATGTCTATAAGAGAAGCACACTTATTTTCTGTAATTTTTTTTTCCATTAGACTAACTTTGAAGATGAACTTTTCTTCTAAAATTTCTTCCATGAGTAGCTTTAAAGGAAGCCTGGGATAATGGCATGGTCAGCTTCAAGAGCATCTCTTCAATAACAACACCGGAGTGCTTAATATGGATCTTTTATACAATCCTTCAGTACCAGTCAACAGGTGAAAGAACAGCTCAGAAAGATAATTGTTCCAGACCTTGAGACTGGGCCATTCCCTTTCTGGCCATTAGGTGTGACCCAAAGTTTAAACTGATGCCTAGAGGCACTGCATACCCAATTTATAATCTGCTATGACAATTACTGTGTGAAAACAGCTTTTGAAAAGATGGCCTTGAATGGGAGGAGTCTGAGGCAATCTTGTTAATAAGTGAAGATTAATGGATTTTGGATTGTTGGTGTTATCTTTCCTCTCAGACTCTAGAAGAAGTCAGTACCAGAAAGTGTCTTGGCTATCGATGTGTTTCTGATACCACAAGGAAAATACTTATTTTAGTTTTGCTTTTAAAGTTTCAAGTATATATATTTCACCACTGTTTGGCAACTGGAGTCAAACAAGTCTCTTCTATAAAATCTCAGGATATGTAAAGAGTAAATGTAAACATGAAATATGGAAGAAATTTATATTTGTATTGCAATAGCACTCAGTTGTAAGACACAGATTATTTTAAATATATTAAACAAATTATAAACCTCTCCTCTGGATCAAGCTTCACTCTATCCTATAGTAAATATTCTCCTGAACGCAGTCTGACTTGTATGTATAAATTTTTATTTCATGCCATTCACTTTTTAAGGTTGAAGATTAACTTTTCTTCTATAGTTGCACTAGAATACAATAATAACCTTGAGAAGCACTTTGGATCATCTCTTGACTACTTGTTACTTTTAGAACTCCCTGATCATGTTTTCTATTTCAAAGCAAAAAATCATCCTCAAAAGTAATATTGTACTTTTTAAAACATATGCGCACATATAGGTGACAATAAAACATGAACAGGACCTATATTTTAAATACCACCCTCAAGATGTTCCATGATACATATTCATGGCTAGAAAAATACTCATGGCTATACAAATTATTTTTTAACCTATATATTCCATACTTTAGCACAAAGCAAAGTGCTTGGCTTGAAACACGCTGTCCTTATAAGATACTACTATTTACACTTGCCAACTTGATTTTTTTAACTGCCTCCTTCTCTGGCCACATGACATACTCTCCATTATGAAGGGTGACAGATATGAAGGTCATTCAGCAAAGCAGCCTGACAACCATTCTTTTTTTTTTAATGGTGGTTGTAAGACACAGACTAAAAGGCAGCTACTCCAACTTCAGGATTTTTAAAATTTATTTATTTGTCTGTTCTGGGTCCTAGTTATGGTATGCAGGATCTTTATCAGTGGCAGGCAAATTCCTAGTTGCAGCATGTGGGATCTATTTCCCTGACCAGGGATCAAATCTGGGCCCCCTTAAGGGAAGTATGGAGTCTTGGCCACTGGACCACCAGGGAAGTCCCTCAAATAGTTTTGAGGATTTTTCTTACTAAAATGTTCTCTGATTTTTCTCCAGTGACATCTGTTGTTTCTTTTTCTTCCTACTTAACATAATTAGAACTTGAGGGGTTTGGAGTCATCTTTTTGCAAAGTCACTAGCAGTCTTTTATTTAAGGGTTCTTGGTTTTTTACCTAAGTCTTCATTTTCTCCATATCTATATGTTAAAATTGCAAGTCCATTTTGCCTTGATCTTTCTATTCCATTCTCTCTCAAAATGTTTCTTCTTACCACAGCTGCCACCTGCTTCTTGAGACCTCCTCAAGGTCCTATTCTCTTCATGGCATGCATTTCAAGCGACACATTCTAAATACTTGGTTGAAGATGTAAGTCACTTATTAAATACTCATGTCAAATTTCCAGTGTTTTTAACAACCTGTATTGATTTATTTCAAACCTTTTTTCAGACTCTGTTTCCACATATTTTCTCAAACTCCACAATTTAACTGGCACCAATGTGTGATAATTCACATAATATTATTACATCTCAAACTTCCTTTCAGAAGCAGCTGTCTATTCTACCAATTTCCCCTTCTTTCCAAATCTCATCTGGAATTTGTGTTTTCCTTTTGACAATGCTGCTAGTTTCTCTCACATTTTAATGATTAAATTTTTGCACTGATTAACCAGAGATGCAATACGGAAAAAAGCCTTTCATTTTGCACCTTCACGCTAGCCAAGTTTCTATATTACTACTATTAGCGTCAAATTCTGCAATAAGTTTGCAGTATAAAGGTAATCTATAATTGGCACATTACGCCTCCAATACTTTACCCTAAAATGTAGTTAAAGGGTATTTTCTAAGTAATAAGAAATTTTCATAGTTTTAAACAGCTTTGTGACCCTACCAAAAGCATATATAAACACACATTTAAGGTAAATGAAACGTTTTTTTAAAAATAGGTAAATGTGAACAGAAAACCACTAATAGCATATACATGTAAAATTACAAATTACACATTAAAACATGTGAAGTAAACTGAAAAGCTTTTTCTGCCAAGCTTGAATATAAACATTCCTGTTTCCCCAGCAGCAGTCAGTCATGTCACCAGCACATTCTGTGAAATAGCAGTGAGCTGCATTCCTTACACTGTTACTGCTTTTTGATTAGAAATATTTTAAAAAGAAAACTGTCAATAAGTTGCACACATGCAGAACCAGAAGGCACAAAACACATGATTTTGGAATTTTTCACAAGTCATTTTCTTTACATTGTTGTATGTAAGTGTTTCTTTCTAAAAACACACAGAAAGAACAGGAAGGTTTTCAAGCCACAGAATCATCCCCAGGAAGTTGCGATAGGCCCAGGTAACCCCTAGTTTCTCCGAACTTGCTCATGGAGCCATAGTTGCCTCCACTTTGAAGGTGTTCTCAAGTGTGGTGTTTCCTTTACTTTCCTTATGAGAAAATGGCATAAGGAATGCTGGTCACTTGGCCATAGCCACGGCCTCAAATAGTCATGCAACTTTCAGATGAGGAAAGACTGAAGAAGGCGGCCCAACAAAACATAGGTTGGTCCTTTACCAATCACTAGACAAAATTTCTTTAATCTCCAAGGGAAATCAAGATTCTTCACTATGTAGGACTTTAAGGCTAACATGGCAGCAATACAAAGATGGGTAAGAAAGACAGACAAGTTTACATCCCAGTATAAGTCCCTCTCAGGGTTGAAACTTATTTGTGAAAGATATAATAAGTCTGTTATTTCTTGAAGCATGTTCATAGCAACAAATCAAAGGATAATAGAGGGTGGGATGATTTGGGAGAATAGCATTGAAATATGTATACTATCATGTAAGAAATGAATCGCCAGTCTGTGTTCAATGCAGGATGCAGGATGCTTGGGGCTGGTGTATGGGGATGATCTGGAGGGATGATGTGGGGTGGGAGATGGGAGGGGGGTTCATGTTTGGAAGTTCGTGTAAAAAAATAAATAAATTATAAAAAAATAATAATAATAATAATAAAAATAAAAATAAAAATAAAAGATATTTTAAATGCATAGTTGAGATGAAGGGAAAGTAATGGAATTCCTATCTGGTCAAAAACAAGAAAAAATGTTGAATTTACTGTTGTATGAGTTCTGAGACTTGTCTCTGCCTCAGGGATTGTGTGGAAATTTTAGACAACCTAGACCCTGAGTTTTAATGAGCTCTGTGCCTTCTGAGAAATCTGTATGCAGGTCAAGAAGCAACAGTTAGAACCAGACGTGGGACAACAGACTGGTTCCAAATTGGGAAAGGAGGAGCATATCAAGGATGTATATTGTCACCCTACTTATTTAACGTATATGCAGAATACATCATGTGACATGCTGAGCTGGATGAAGCACAAGCTGGAATCAAGATTGCCAGGAGAAATATCAATAACCTCAGTTACTCAGATGACTCCACCTTTACGGCAGAAAGCAAAAAACTAAAAAGCATCTTGATAAAGTGAAAGAGGAGAGTGAAAAAGCTGGCCTAAAACTCAACATTCAAAAAGCAAAGATCATGGCATCTGGTCCCATCGCTTCATGGCAAATAGATGGGGAAACAATCGGAACAGTGAGAGACTTCATTTTCTTGGGTCTCCAAAATCACTGCAGATGGTGACGGCAGCCGTGAAATTAAAAGATGCTTGCTCCTTGGAAGAATAAGTATGACAAGCCTAGACAGTGTATTAAAAAGTAGATATATCATTTTGCAACAAACGTCAATCTAGTCAAAGCTATGGTTTTTCCAGTAGTCATGTATGGATGTGAGAGTTGGACTTTAAAGAAAGCTGAGCACTGAAAAATTGATGCTTTTGATGTGATGATGCTTTTGAACTGTGATGTTGGAGAGGACTCTTGAAAGTCCCTTGGACTGAAAGGAGATCCAACCAGTCCATCCTAAAGGAGATCAGTCCTGCGTGTTCAGTGGAAAGACTGATGTTGAAGCTGAAACTCCAATTCTTTGGCCACCTGATGTGAAGAGCTGACTCATTTGAAAAGACCCTGATGCTGGGAAAGATTGAGGGCAAGAGGAAAAGGGGACAACGGAAGATGAGATGGTTGGATGGCATCACCGATTGAATAGACATGAGTTTGAGTAAACTCTGGGAGTGGTGGTGGACAGGGAGGCCTGGCGTACTGCAGTGCATGGGGTCACAAAGAGTCGGACATGACTGACTGAACTGAACCGAACTGAACTGACTCAATGGACATGAGTTTGAGCAAGCTCCAGGAGTTGGTGATGGACAGGGAAGCCTGGTGTGCTGCAGTTTTGGGGGTGGCAGAAGTTGGACATGACTGAGCAACTGAACTGAACTGAACTGTGCCCTCTAGCTGAAAGCACGGGAACCCAGAGCATGAAAAAATGTTAGAGTTGAAAACACCCTGTAAAAGGCTAGGGACTGGAAGTGCAATACCATTAGCATATAACTGGGATTTTTAAATTTCCATGGGGTGAGAAAGAAAGAGAAACAGAAAGAGAAGGAGATATCATGAGCCTACTTGTCTGTCATGGCCTTGGCTCTGGGTAAAGAGGGGGCAAAATCCCCACCTAGGAATTTCTCAGGGCAACACCTCATTCATAAGGATTTGGTGCCTCACTTCACACTACCTGAAATTCCCTAAACTCTTCCCCCACCCCACAAAAAAAGGCAGCAAATTTAGAGTAAAAGGGTCCCAGGTTGGTGGTGGTAGTTGTTCTGTCCAGTTGCTAAGTCATGTCCGAATCTTTGCAACCCCACATATGCAGCAAGCCAGGCTTCAGTAGTTGGCAGTCCTCTAAAAATATACCCAGTAAAAACAAATATGAATCATAAAGAAGAGTGTGGCTTAAGTTTCAAAGAATTTTCATAATAAAATGCCAAGAAAAATGAGCTCCCAGTCAGAAAACCATAAAACATAAGAAATATTAAAAAGCAGAGACATTACTTTGTCAAAGGTCCATCTAGTCAAGGCTATGGTTTTTCCAATGGTCATGTATGGATGTAAGAGTGGGACTATAAAGAAAGCTGAGCACCGAAGAACTGATGTTTTTGAACTGTGGTATTGGAAAAGACTCTTGAGAGTCCCTTGGACTGCAAGGAGATCCAACCAGTCCATCCTAAAGGAGATCAGTCCTGCGTGTTCAGTGGAAAGACTGATGTTGAAGCTGAAACTCCAATTCTTTGGCCACCTGATGTGAAGAGCTGACTCATTTGAAAAGACCCTGATGCTGGGAAAGATTGAGGGCAAGAGGAAAAGGGGACAACGGAAGATGAGATGGTTGGATGGCATCACTGACTCAATGGACATGGGTTTGGGTGGACTTCGGGAGTTTGTGATGGACAGGGAGGCCTGGTATGCTGCAGTTCATGGGGTCACGAAGAGTCAGACACAACTGAGCAACTGAGCTGAACTGAAGCAATCAAGGTGTCAGAAGAAACAACAAGCTATACATTCAGAAATTTTAGGACTGCAATACCCTAATTAAGGTAAACAGAATACAAAATAAGAATGAGTTTCCTTTTCTATATGTTCAGAGATATATTAAAGGACCCCAAATTATCAAAGTTGACCAAGCTAATTTGGAAAATAACACTAGACAGTGTAAAAATGAAACATATGATTGAAATAACTGAGAGCTAAACTAATAGCAAAAGACAAGAATGGATACACAAAAATATTTAAACTAATCTAAAAATAGAAATCAGGAAGGAAAAAAAAGACCCAGGATGCAGCACTGAGAGGCAGAGAGATGGCAAATATGAAAAAGAGCGAAAAAAAGAAAGACAACTGAATGGAAGACAATATATATGTAAGGAGAGTTTCATAAAAAGTTTTAATCAGAGTTTATACAGAAAAAAAAGATGGAAGAAAAATACCACTTAAAGAGATAGTGACAGAGATTTTTTTTTCCATACTGCAGAAAGACACTGATTTTAGGAAGCCAAATAAAACCAAGCAGAATAAACAGAAAAACACACTTACACATCTCATAATAAAACAGTAAAGCAACAATGAAGTCCTTAGAAATAGAGAACAGAGACACATTACTCACAGAAGAAAGACAACTGGATAAACATCTGATTTTTCAATAGAACAGTGGCAGTCAGAAAACAAGGAAATGATAAACTCAATGTTTGGAGAATGTATTATTGAGGATAAAAGTAAATATAATATGAACAGAAGCTTTCTGCCAACTGACCCTTACCTAAAGTGAGTGAAAGTCACTCAGTTGTGTCCGACTCTTTGTGACCCCATGGACTGTAGCCTACCAGACTCCCCTGTCCATGGAATTCTCCAGGTCAGAATATCAGAGAGGGTAGCCAATCCCTTCTCCAGGGGATCTTCCCAACCCAGGGATCAAACCCAGGTTTCCTGCATTGCAGGCAGATTCTTNCTGTAGCCTACCAGACTCCCCTGTCCATGGAATTCTCCAGGTCAGAATATCAGAGAGGGTAGCCAATCCCTTCTCCAGGGGATCTTCCCAACCCAGGGATCAAACCCAGGTTTCCTGCATTGCAGGCAGATTCTTTATCAGCTGAACTACCAGTGAAGCCCTTACTAAAGGTACTTCTAAAGGACATAGTTCAAGGAGGAAGACCATCTGATACGCTTGTGATGCTACATATAAAAGTGAAAGTGTTAGCTGCTGTCGTGTCTGACTCTTTGCAACCCATGAACTGTAATCCATCAGGCTCTTCTCTCCATGGAAATCTCCAGGCAAAAATACTGGAGTGGGGAGCCATTCCCTTTTCCAGTGGATCTTCCCAGGGATCGAACCCGGGTCTCCTGCATTGCAGACAGATTCTTTACTGAGAAGGAAGGTAAAAACATTGGTATGCATGTACATAAACCTAAACAGGTGGAGAAGTATAAAACAATATAACAGTTTTTAAATAATTTGTGAAGTTAAATAGAATAAAAACAATACGAGAGAACTAAACACTAGTAGTTAAGGCAATCTAAGATTTCTGTATGAGGTAGGAAGAGGATAAGTATATTTTAAGTTAAAAGTATGTATTAAAATTTATAATTTAACCACTTAAAAAAGTAAAAACAAAAACATAAATGTCAAATGAGTACAAGGAAAACTAGTACAATGTCAAACTTGTACTAGGGACAAAGGAACACGAAGGGAAACTATGTCAATTTTCCAAAAAAAAAAAAAAAGGATAAAATGGAAAGACAAATGGAGAACACAAAATAGAAAGGGTGTATATGCACCTAAATACATTTTTTAAAATACCACTTTATGGTGTTCACAAAGAAGAAATAATAGTGGCCTAGAAATGTGTGAAAAAAAATTCTCAGCCTGATTTGTCATTAGGGAAATGCAAATTAAAATTGCAAAGAAATATTTCACACCTTCCAAATTGGCAAAGGTTAAAATTTTGACATATTAAGTGTTGTCAAGCATATGAAGCAATGGGGATTCTGATAAACTGCTGCTGAAAGTGGAAAATTGTTCACTGTATTGTCTGGTAACACTGAACATACATGCATCCACTGACCAGCACAGCCAGTCTACTCCAGGCCGCTTGTGGCTAGAGGCAGTCAATTATCCAGGTAGTTAATAATCAGTTACAGATTTCCTACTCCCCAGGCCCTATCCACCTGCCTCTCAGGCTAAAGGGATCAATATTCTAGCATCTACATAACCCATTCTCAATGCAACAGGGTGCAAGTTCATATTGATGCTGGGAATTCTTACCCTAGAGAAACACTTGTTAAAGAATGTAGTGGAATTGTTCACAATAGGACATAAACTTTTAAAAAGACAAATATCTCTCAGCAATGGAGAGGATAATTAAATTTCAATGTGATTATTCAATGCGATGGTGTGCATCCATGGAAATGAATGAACCATGGGGGCAGAGGTCAAAATTTATGAAGACTGACAGATCTCAAAAATACATTGTTGGGCAAAAAGAGAATACATTATAATTTCATACACATGAAGTCAAATACAAGTAAAATTAAGCAAAATACTAATTGGAGATGTGTCTAGATGTGCTAAAATTATAAAGAAAACAGGGAAACACTTGACATAAAATTAAGAAGATTGGTTTCTTCAAGTTATGAAGGGAGTGAAAAGACACAAAGAGTTCTGTTTCCTAAGTTTTATAAGTATGTGTTTCAGTTTTATTCTTTAAGATATATATAGAGAGAGCTACATATAGATATATATGAATAATATACCATTTTGCATTATTAGCACATAAAACAATAAAATTTTTAAAACCGTGTGATAGAAAAGTTCCCTAAATTTAAGGTGAATGTCAGTGCCCCAAGAAAGAAAAGAATGAAAAGATTTTGGAAATCTATGTGTTTTCTAAGTTTATCGAAACCCCCTTGGAGTATACGTGGTTCCAGATCTACCCTGTATGTTCTTGGAAATTTCAAAATTCAAGAATGCCAAGCAGTGGGACAGCTGCTGCCAGGAATGAGCTATCTTATTCTGAAGTTTTAACTGTATGAACCTGTAAATACATATGACTTCGCTGGCGGCTCAGTTGGTAAAGAACCTGCCTGCAGTGTGGGAGACCAGGGTTCAATCCCTGGGTCGAGAAGATCCCATGGAGAAGAAAATGAAGGCAACCCACTTGAGCATTCTTGCCTGGGAAATCCCAGGGACAGAGGAGCAGGGCAAGCTACATACAATTCATAGGGTCACAAAAGAGTTGGACACAATTAGTGACTAAACAACAAAAAATTGAATGCATGGGGAGCTGTTAAAAGCTGCCCCAGCCGCTGGCTAAAATGTGGCAAACTACCCTTGTTTGAAGCACTTTTATGGGGAATTACATAAAAGTATGCTTCTCAAACTTTATGTGTTTATAAATCACTAAGATCTAATTCTTCGAGAGTAAGAATACACTTGGATGTATTGGCTTATTGAAATTGTAAAGATTACTTTATTGGGGTGAAAGGTCTATACCTGGCATATTTTCCAAGGCCAATTTTGATAGCCACTATTTTTATTTCATTATTTGAAAATGTGTTTCTCAGATCTTTGATTGGTTATAATCTTACTCATCAACATTCACAAGAAAATGCATTCCTATCCTGCCATGACTCTAAATTAAGCAGAGAATAGTTGTTATTCAGTTGGTTAAGTCATGTCTGACACTGTCTGTGACCCCATGGACTACATCAAGCCAGACTTTCCTCTCCTTCACTATCTCCCAGGGTTTGCTCAAACTCATGTCCATTGAGTCGATGATGCCATCCAATGAACTCATCCTCTGTCGTCCCCTTCTCCTCCTGCTCTCAATCTTTCCTAGCATCAGGGTCTTTTCCAATGAGTCGGCTCTTTGCATCAGGTGACCAAAGTATTGGAGCTTTAGCTTCNTCCTCTCCTTCACTATCTCCCAGGGTTTGCTCAAACTCATGTCCATTGAGTCGATGATGCCATCCAATGAACTCATCCTCTGTCGTCCCCTTCTCCTCCTGCTCTCAATCTTTCCTAGCATCAGGGTCTTTTCCAATGAGTCGGCTCTTTGCATCAGGTGACCAAAGTATTGGAGCTTTAGCTTCAGCATCAGTCCTTCCAATGGCTATTCAGGGTTGATTTCCTTTAGAACTGACTGGTTTGATCTCCTTTCTGTCCAAGGTACTCTCAAGAGTCTTCTCCAGCACCACAATTCAAAACCATTAGTTCTCCAGTGCTCAGCCTTCTTTATGGTTCACATTCTTGTACATAATAACTATGGAAAAACCATAGCTATGACTAGATGGATCTTTGATGGCAAAGGGATGTCTCATCTTTTTAATATGTTGTCTATGGTTGTCATAGCTTTTCTCCCAAGGAGCAGGTGTCTTTTAATTTCATAGCTGCAGTTACTGTCCACAGTGATTTTGGAGCCCAAGTAAATAAAATCTGTCACTGCTTCCACATTTTCCCCTTCTATTTGCCATGAAGTGATGGGACTGCATACCATGATCCTAGTTTTTTGAGTGTTGACCATTTTTGCTGCTGTTGGTGAGTTTTAAGTAGGCTTTTTCACTCTCCTCTTTCACCCTCAATCAAGAGGATTATATATATATATACATATATATATATATATATACACACATACTATATATAAAAGAGATAAATAACAAAGACCTACTATATAGCACAGGGAACTGTGTTCAATATTCTGTAATAGCTTATAATGGAAAAGAATCTGATAAATTGATAAATCATATATAATTGAAGAATAAAACAGTTTACTTGTACTAAGGAGTAAGCACTCATTATATAGTGATCAATCGTAGTATATTACACATTGGTATTTTTATGCATAAACCTAAAAAGAAGAGGTGGCGAGAAAACTGAACTTTTCCAGTCCTGTGGCCATTGCTGCGTTTTTCAAAGTTTTTGGCATATTGAGTACAGTACTTTAACAGCATCATCTTATTAGGATCTGAAATAGCTCAGCTGGAATTTCATCACCTCTACTAGCTTTATTTGTAGTAATGTTTCCTGAGGCACACTTGACTTCACACTTCAGGATGTCTGGCTCTAGGCAAGTGATCACACCATCATGGTTATTTGGGTCATTAAGATCTTTTTTGTACAGTTCTTCTGTGTACTCTTGCCACCTCTTCTTAATATCGTCTGCTTCTGTTAGGTCCATACCATTTCTTTCCTTTATCAAGCCCATCTTTGCATGAAATATTCCTGTTCAGTTCAGTTCAGTTGCTCAGTCGTGTCCGACTCTTTGCGACCCCATGAATCGCAGCACGCCAGGCCTCCCTGTCCATCACCATCTCCCGGAGTTCACTCAGACTCACGTCCATCGAGTCCATGATGCCATCCAGCCATCTCATCCTCGGTCGTCCCCTTCTCCTCCTGCCCCCAATCCCTCCCAGCATCAGAGTCTTTTCCAATGAGTCCACTCTTCGCATGAAGTGGCCAAAGTACTGGAGTTTCAGCTTTAGCATCATTCCTTCCAAAGAAATCCCAGGGTTGATCTCCTTCAGAATGGACTGGTTGGATCTCCTTGCAGTCCAAGGG